>JAJNNX010000082.1:0-107134 GCA_023159155.1 Ustulina deusta | reverse complement strand
AATTATACGTAAAATCTAAAACAAAAAAATAAATGCTTTAATTGTTTTAGTATTTATTAATATAAAACAGAATTATTAATCTAGTTCTTAATTAATTAATTTTACTACTTTTTAGGTCTAAAAATAATAAGTACTACTAAAGCAGTACTTAGTACTTATAAAACCTATTAATTATTACTATAAATTTAAAAATAAACAATTTTATATTATTTAATATTTTATATATCTAGCATGCTAAAAAAATCTATATAAACTCCTATAATATTATATCAGCTAGCAACTCTATAATATTTATTTTTTTACTAAGTAAAATTAATTAAACAGCTAAACTTATTTATAAATATTTATATATAATTATAATTCTATTAATTAAATAATATATTTTTGCTATTTATTTATTATATATTATTATTCACTATAGCTAATATAAGCAATAAATAAAAAAAAGCTAGAAGTTTTTCTATTTATAATATTTTATTTTGTTTATAGTTATAATAATTATATATATATTATTTATAATTACGTTTAAATAAAACTAATAATATTTTTGTTTTAATATTTTAATTGTTTTATATTAACTTTAATATATAGTAATTAAGAATATATAAGCTTTTTAAATTAAAGCTATACAAAAAAAAATAGTTCTATTTAAAATAACCTAAATATATATAGTTTTTTTATTTTTATTTTTTAGTTTTTATAGCTAGTTTTTTTTATTTAATTAGGTTTACTAGGTTAGTTTTTTTAAAAAAATATTAAATAAAAAGTCTATAGTTAATATAAAACCTAATAGTTTATTAGCAGAACTAATATTATTATTGTATTTTTTAGCTTTTTTAGTTTTAATTATAAAAAGCTTAGCTATTTTTTTTAATAAAACATTAGCTACTATAATTTTTTTATTCTAGTTAATATTACAAAATAATATTAAAGTATTAATAAAAAATCAGCCTAGTATACTTATTATATTAATAAAATCTATTATTTAAAAAATATAATAAAGCTTAATAATTAATTATTATAAAAATTTAGTTCTAAAAAGCTCTAAGTAGTAATATTTTAAAGTTTATATTATTACTAAAGCTTATAGTCTTAAATTAGGTAAGCTTGTTTAATTAGCGTTATTATTTTAAAAAAAGTATTTTATAGGTTTTTAAGTTATATTTTTTTATTACTACTAGATAACTTTTTTTATTATATTGTATAAAATATTGTTTTTATTTATATTAGTTAGCTAGGCTTAAAAAAAACTAAAAAAATATTTTATAAGCTAGCAGTTTTATATATTTAAAAGCTTGTTTTTATTTTAGTTCTATTATAAATAGCTTATTTTTTTTTAATAGTTAATTTAAAAAAGTAGTAATTTTACTAGTATAATAAATAAATATATAAATATAATTATAAAACTTAAAAAATAACTAAATTAATTTAGTATTTTTAAAATTATTAAAATTTTAATTTAAAATTATTTAAATTTTAGTAAATTAATTCTAATCTTTATTTTAGCTTTTATAATTATTTCTAAATAATTAATAATAAATATATTAAAACAAAAATTTTTAATATTTTTTTAATATTTAGTTTAATATAAACAATAGATTATTTTTTTATAATAAGTTTAGTACTATTTTTTAGTTTTAAAATAAATTAAAATATTATTTATATAAATGTTTATAAACTTATTTAAAATTTTTTAAATTTATATATTAATAAAAGCTTGCTACTAGGTAGGTTTTATTTTTAAACTAAAAAATAAAACTTTTTTATTAAAATACTTTTTTATAAGTTTAAAAAAAAATAAAAATCATATAATTCTATAGTTTACTAATAATTAATAAAAAGCTTTAATATAGCTAGTTTAATAAATTAAATAGTATTATAATAATTAAATATAATATTATTAATATTTAGAGCTAATATAATTAATTTTTTTGCTATGCTAGCCTACCAGAACTAGTACACATTTGCTATATTATACGTACTATATCCGCTTTTACTTTAATAAAAACCTTTTTTTTTATAAGTTTAGTTTTATAAGCTAACCTTACTAAATATATAACTTATCTTTTTATATATTGTACTTGACCTTGAAACTTTTTATTTATAACAATTTTAAAGCTTTTTTTTAAAATTATTTATAATATATTTATATAATGGCCCTAAAAAACCCGGACTATTAACTAGATTAATACTTCCTAAAAAAACAAATTAGCTATAAATAGTTAATAAAGCTATACCGATTTTTTTTTAGATAAAAATTAAAATTAAAGCTTAGTAATAATTTAATACTTAATTATTAAAATAATAATAATATTTTATAACTTAAAAGTACTAACTAATTTTTATTATAATAAAATATTTAGTTTAAAATAGAACTTAAAAAAATAAATAAATAGCTAAAAAAATAAAAATAAACTACTTTTAAATAAAAGGATTATTAATTTATAAGTATGACTATAAATTGATTATTAAAACAAAAACTTAAAAAATATAAATATTAAAAAAAAACTAAAGATTTAAAAAACTTTAAATTTTTAATTTTTTAAATTTTTTTTATATTTTTTATTTAAAACATAAAAATTAGTACTAAAAATACTATAATTTTTCTAATTCTAGCTTATTATTTACTTTTTTATTTTTTTATTATTATTTATAAATTAGATTTAAGTAGTTCTAATTATTAATTATTTTATTATTATAAATACTACAATAATAATAAAAAATTAAATATTAATTTTAGTTATTTTTTAAAATTTAAATATTTTTTGTTTATTTATATAGTTTATTTATAACTAATAAATTAAATAAATTAAAAAAACTGAAATCTATATTTAAAAGTTTACAAAAAAAGTTCTAATAAGCTTAAATTTAAATTATTTATATAGTTAATAAAATAGACTAAGATTACAAAAATTAGTATTAAATCTTTTTTAAAAAAAAAACGCGCTAAAATTATTTTTTTATAAATCTAATTAAAAAAATTTTATTAACTAAACTAAAATTTTAATTTATTAATTAATTTTTTTTTTATTATAAATATTAGCTAGTAGTTAAAAAAAGTTTAGCAACAAACTAATTAACACTTTAAAATATTTAATTAATTTTTTTTTTAGATTAAAATTAAAAAAATAATAAAGCAATAATAAAAAAGCTATATTATACTACTAAAAACTAACTAATCTGTTTTAACAAAAAATTATAAATTTTAATAATTTATTATTTTAAAAAAAATTAATAATAATAAATATAGTATAGTATTATTAAAAAACTAATAATTTTTATTTTTAAAACTATAAAGCTTTAACAAAAACTTTTATATTTAAATATTAACCGAACTAATACTAATAAACTTTAAAATTAATAATAATACTAAAGCTTTTTAAGCAAAAAATACTTTAATAATAAAAATTATTTTTATTAAAACTAAAAGTATTATAATATAGTTTAGAACTAAAATAATTATTAGTATTATAACTAGCTAAAATAACTTTATTTAAATTAGTAACTTTTTAATAATTATATATCTAAAAATTATTATTTTTTTAAATACTTTAGTTAATATATTTCTAATATATTTTAAAAATAGCTATAAAATAACCTTAATAATTATTTAAAACAAAATAGTAATATTTAGGATTTTTTTGTTTTAATTATAAAAAAATAAGTTATATTAGTTATAACTATAAAAAATCTAACTAGTAATACTTACTAAAACAATTAAAAATATTAGATTTAAAAATTTAATTAAATTAAAAATAAAAAAACTTTAATATATTTTATTATTTATAAAAAAATAATTATTATTTGGACTAAAATTGTTTATATAATTTTTTAGCATATTTTAATAAATATTTAAATAATAATTAAAAAAAAAAATAGTTTTAGTTTTACGCTATAAAGCTTAAACTAAAACTATAGCTTTTTATATTTATTTTATATTAATTTATATTTTATATAATATTTATTTTATTAGCTTAAAAAAAAATTTTATTAAAAATATTTGTTAATTTAAATTTTTGCGCTAAATATAATTATATTAGTTATATTTTTATTTTATATAATAAACTAAAAAAAGTTCTATTTTATATTTATATTTTATAATATATTACTAAAAATAAATTTTTTAGTTATAGCGCTTATTAAATTATTTATAAACTTATTAATAGCTATAAAATAACTTAAAAATTTTAGTATACTTATATTACTATTAACTAAAATAATTAATTAAAAAAAAGTTTAGTACTTTTTTTTTAAATTATATTAAAAAACCAAAAAATTATATTTAATTTAAGTTTAAATTGCTAGTTTTATAGCTTAAAACTTAAATATTTTAAATTAGTTATAGTTTATTAATTTATTAAAGCTTATAAAAATAAAAAATATTATTAAGTTATTATATATATTTTTAAACTTTTTTAGTTAAAAAAATTAAAAACTAAAAAAAATTATATTAGTTTTAAAAATATTTTGCTAAAATTTTATAATTTAGCTAATTTTTTTAATATTAACAAAGCTAGTATTTTTTTATATTCTAAACAAAAAAACTTAGTAATTAATTTATAAAATAATATTATAGTACTTTATTATTTTATTTATTTATTAGCTTAAAATAAATTTAAAAAACTTTAAAAATAGCTTATAAAAATAATAGCTAATAAAAAAATATAGAAATTTAAAAGCTTAGCTAAAGCTTTTATTTTATTTATTTTTAAAAAAAATAAAAGTTTAAAACTATATATAAACTATAAAAAACTTAACTATATTATATAAAAAAATTGCTATATTTTTTATTTTATTTTAGAATTAATAAATAAATTTATATATGTTAAAATATTTACTAAAATTAATTTTAAAAATATTTATTATTATATTTAAATTAAAAAAATAAATAAATAAAAAATAGCTTTTTATATATATTATAACTATTATAAATTTTTAGTTATATTTATAAGTTTATATAATATTTTTATATTTTTTATAAACAAAAAATTTTATATAAAACATATTTAAAAAATTATTAAAAAATTTTAAAATGTTAAGCTATATATTAAACTTTTAAAATATTAATTTTACTAAAAAAAACTTAAATTTTTTAAATATATTATATTTGGTTAAAGTATTAAAATAAACTTTAGTTATATTAATATAATTAAATAATAACTATTTTTTAGTTTTTATTATAAGCTATAATAATTCTTAAAGTTTTATAATTTTTATTAGCGTTTTATTAAAGGATATTTTTAGGTTGCTGCTTTTTTAACTTAATATTTAAAAAAAAGTATAACTAAAACAAAAAAAAATTAAATCTTTTTAGATTATTTTATAATAAAAGCTTTTAAAAAGCTTTAGAACTTATTTAGAAAAGCTATTTTTTTTATATATTTTAACTTTAAAAAGCAAATATTAGTAAAAACCGATTTTTTTAAAGCAGCGTTAATAAAAAATCTTTTTTAAAAAAATAATTAAAATAAATAATATTTTGTTATATTCTATTTTTATAAGTTTATTAATATAAAATTAAACTATAAAACTTTAAATTAAAAAATATTTATAATTATAAAATATTTTAAGTATTAGTAGTATTATTTTTAAAAAAACAAATTATTAGTTAAAGTATTAACTAACTATAGTAATTTTTAAATATTTATAAAAACTTTAAAGCTAAATAAAAAGTAAGCTTATTAGTATATATATTTAGTTTTTTTTAATTTTATTATTAAATATAAACAAAACAAACAAAATAGGGCTAATTTTTTATTGCGCTAACCTAATTATATAGGCAATTTGCCCCAAAATATTAATTTTTTTTTAATACTAAAAAAAAAAATTATAATAATACAAACTAAGATTTTTAATAAGTACCCAAAAGTATTAGTAAGCAAAGTATATACCGCTTAACCTTTTAAAAAAAAGACTATTTTTATATAAGTAGTTATATATATATAAATATAAATAGCTATAAGTAATAAGAACTTCTAAAATCTAAATATATTATAAAATTTATAAAACATAATCTAAAATATTTAATAAAAAAACCCCAAATATAAATTAATTAAAAAGCATATTAATACTAGAAAGCCTATAAACCTTTAATAAATAATTAAAAAATCTATTTATTTTTTAGTTTATTAAATTATATTATAATAACTTATTAATAGAACATTTTAAACAAAAACATATATTTAAACTATTATAGTATAAGTTTTTTAGCTAAAAATAAAAACAAATATTAACAACTATATAAATAGTTATATAATATATTTTAGATTAAAAGCAAAATATTACTAAAAATATAATAAACTTAATATTTTACTTATATTTTTAGCTCTTATATAAAAACTATTTATAAACTTTATAGTTAAACTATTTTTAACTTTTTATAAAAACTACTAAATTAATTATATTTTAATAATTATTAATAAATTTATTAAGTTAATATATTTGTTTTTTATTAATACTAAAATAACTTTAATATAGTTTGCTACTTTATTTTATTAAAAAATTAAATATATTTATAAAAATTTTATAAGTATTATATTAGACCGCGGTTTTTTTTTTACTAATTATTTCTAATTAAACTTATACTATTATTTAAAATTAAAAAAAGATATTTGGTTATGTTTCGCTTTAGAACTAATAGGCAAACGAGCATATAAATTAAATAATCAAAAACTACTTCAAATGCTTTATTAATAGCAAACAAACTAATTAGCTATAACTACTCTTTTAAGCATATTTTGTGATTAATTTAGCTATTAATAGTATAACTAGCAAATTACTCTTTAAAGCCCTATATAGCTATATATTAAAGTTTAGACTATTATTAAAAACAACTTTACTTTAAAAGAAGTAACTAGTAATATAAAAATAATTGCAAAAATTACAAACTATTAAAAACAATTTAAAAAATTAGTAGCAAATTATAATTAAAAAGCATTAAAAATACTATAATATTAAATATAAATTTATAACCTATAAAGTTAGAAATATAGTAGCATTATTTATAAAAAACTTAAGTTTTAAATATTTTAAACTTATACTTAAGTTTATTAGCTTATTTTAGATCTTTAGCTATATTAGATTATAGGTGTATTGCTTTGCATTTTTAGCACAATATATCTATTTTTATAATATTTTTTTTTATCTAACTACTTAAATTTTAAAAAGTTAATATTATATATAATTTATTTATGTTAGACCTTATAAATAATTTAAATAAATAAAAAATTAAAAATATAATAATAAAACAGATATATAACTATAAGTTATATTATAAAATTAAATAAAAAGCTGGCTAATTAAATATAACTAATAAGTATTAACTATTAATATTATAGTATTTAAAGCAATATAAACTTTTAAACAATAGCAAAATTACTAAAAAAAAAACTCCTAATCTAACAATTTACGCCCAAACTAGTTATAAAAAAAGATTAATTAATTTTATTTTTACTTAAGAATATTTTGCTTTATTATTTAAGAACTTATTATTTTTATAATTATATTAGCCCAAAACTCTAGCAAATTAATAAAAATAAACCTATAAATATTTATATAGTTAGAATTAAACTAATTATTTTAAATATTTAATTTATATTTTACTATTAAGCTATATATAAACTACTTTTAAAATTAGATCTTATTAAAATAAGTAATATTTATATTAGCTATATTAGCTAATCTAATAGTTTAAATAATTTAATTAGTAGTATTTACTACTGCTTTTTATATTTTTAACATAAAATAACAAATAGTTAATATTTATAATATATAATTATAATTTTTAAATTAAAAATATAAAATATTTTTATAGAAATATGCTTAGTGTTAAGCCGGCGTTTAATTATATTAAATAACCTTACGAACTAAAAGTAAATAAAAGTATTTATAGCGTTAAAAAATATATATACTACTACTTAGAGCTATATGTTTTTTTACTACATTATTATTTAGGTATATATAGCACAAGTATTTTAAACCTATATAAATAACTAATAAATATACTATAAAATAAAAACAGAACTATTTATTTTTAAATTGCTTAAAATACTAGTAATTCTAAATTAAAAACAATAAGTTGCTATAAAATAGCAGAATATTTTTAGCAAACAAAATTAAATATTAGTAAGTTATTAATAAAACTTTAAAAATGCTTACTAAGCATTTAAACCTATTTTATTTATAATTTTATAGCTATTTTTATTTAATTTAAAATTAAAAAACTAGCAGAACTAGTCTAATAATTTATTTATATAAACTATATTAAAAAATATTAAACCTAGGACCTAATTATATAATATATTTAAATTAATAAAAATATTAATATAAAATAAATATAATTATATTTATTAGCTTATATATTTTTTTGCTTTTTTAATATTTATTACAAAAAAAAGCCTTTGCTTTTTTTATTATATAAATAATTTAAATAAGCTAGCTAAAATTAGGCTAAGCTTTGTTATAAATACTATTAAAATAGCGTTAGTATATATACGCTTTATAAATTAAATCTTTAGTAGCTTTATGCTTATATATTTTATTTTTAGTGCGTATATTTTGCTTGTATATATAACGCTTATAGTTATAGTAGTTATAGCTATTAATTATTTTTTAATAAGCTTTATATTAGAAATAATAGTTGTAGTAAATAATAAGGGGCTTATTATTTAAAAAAAAAGTAATAAAGTTAGCGTTAAATATAGTAATGCTAGTATAGAAAAAAAGAAAAAAAAAGGTAAAAAAAGTGCAGAAAGGATAAAAAATAATAGTAGCGAAGTAAAGAGGTAGCTAAAACTAACTAAAATAATAGCAGTAGCTAAAAAAAAAAAAAAAAAAAAAAAAAAAAAAAAAACAAGCTAGAATATTTATATATAAACATATTAGTTTTATAAGCAATTTATATATAGTTTATGCTTAAATTACTAGCTTTAATATTTATAATATATCTAAGTACTTAAAATATAACATTATATATATATTAAAATTCTTAATCAACTATATTATATAAGTATTAAAATATTTATATTACTAATAATAATAATTTTTATAGCAATAGTAATACTAACAATAATAATAATAATAATAATATTATTTATTTTATATATAATTTATATATTTATATACTTATACTTATATTACTTCTAATCTTTTACTACTTTTATACTTAAATTAACCCCTTTTTATATATACCCCTACTACCCCTTTATTTTATATTCTTTATACTTGGTACATTTATATATATTAGGTTAGAGATAACCTGATTAAAGAGGGAAAAATAGTTATTATGCCAAACATACTAGGACTAGTATATATTTGCTATATATACGTACTATATTTGCTTTTATTTTAATAGAAAACTTTTTTTTTATAAGCTTTAGTCTTATAAGCTAACTTTACTAAATATATAACTTATCTTTTTATATATTATACCTAACCTTATAAATTTCCTATTTATAATATTTTTAAATATATATTTTTTTATTAATAATTAATTATAAACTTATATTTAATTAATTTAAGTTTAAATATAAATAAAACAAAAATAATATTTAAGTTTATATTTTATTTAATAAAATCTATAATTAATAGCTTATTTATAAAATTTTTTTTAAATAAAATAAACTATACTAATATATAATATTAATAAAAACTAAAGGTATATTTTTTATTATTAAGTTTTAGTACTATATTAAACTTTAGTTATAATAATAATAAAATTTTAGATTTTTTTTTTAAAAAGAACTTTTTTAAATATAATAACTAAAAAAACAAAAAGCTTTATATTAACTTTATATATTAGAAGTTTTTTTTTTTTTAAAATAAGATTGGTTTATTATTAAAAATTTTTTATAATACTACTTAGTTAATTTAAATCTATTTTTTTTATAAAATATTAATTATTTTTAAGTTTTTTTTAATTATTATAAACTTAATTATAATAAGCTTTTTTAAAGTTCTTTTAGCTAATTATTTCTATTTATTTTAATAGAAATAATTCTAAAAGTTTTATATAATTTTTTTAATAGTAATTTAGTTTTTTTTTTTTAAGAATTATTATATAGACTTTTTTTGTTTTAGGTTTAGAAGTTCTAGGTTTTTTTTTTGTTTTTTTAGTTTTAGTTATTTCTAAAATAATTGTTTTATTTTTAAAAAATTGTTTTAATATTTAATAGTATTTTTTTAATACTTAATTATAATTATTAGCAAAAATTAAACTAATAAAAATAAATTATCTAGCTAAATTAATTATTATTTTTAGGTTTTTATTAAAATATTTTGTTTTATTAGCTATTTAATATTAATAATAATATTATAACTAAAATTAATAACTTAAAATATTTAGTTTTTAAATTATTAATTATTAATTTTTATAATATATTTTAAATATTTATAGATTTTATTAACTATTTTATTTTAATATTATTAATTTATAATTAAATAAATATTTTAAAAATAATTAATTTGTTTTAGCTATATATTTTAATTAAAATAAATAAAAAAATTAACAAAAAGATTTCTATTAGTTTTATTTGTTTTTTAAGTTAAATAAACTATTAAAGCTATTCTTATTAGGGCTTTTTTTACTAGTTAAACGCTTAAAACTTTAAGCTTTTAATTAAAATAATTAATTAATATATATATTTTTTTTTATTACAAATAAAATAAGTTTTATTATTTTAATAAGCTTTTTTTTTTTAATAATTAATACTTATTTTAAAACTTTTAAAGTTAGCTAAAAATTAATAAGTTAATTTATTAAAAACTTAATTATTTAAATTAGATTTTTGTTTAGTTAAACTAGCAAGCTTAATTTATTAATAATTTTTATAAGTTTATTTAATATTATATATTAATTTAATAATTTTATTAATAAATAATTTATAAAAAATATTTAAATTTATAAAAGCTTTATATAAATTTTTTTTTAAATTTATATAAAAATAGTTCTATAATTTATATTTTTATTATAATTTAGCTAATTAATATTTTTAAACTAAATTATTAAATATAAAAATAAATTTATTAATATTTTTATTAGTTCTATATATATAAACTTAAAATATTTTATAAATTATAATTATTTAATTAAAATTATAATAAATTATTAATAAAACTTAAATTATTTTAATAATATTATTAAATAATTTTTTAGTTAAATAAAAATATATTTTTATTAATTTTTTAGTATATTTTTTTAATTAATTTATAATATATTAAAATTAGCTGTTTTTAATTTAAAATATAATAATATTTTTATTTAGTTTTTTTATTAGTTTATAAACCTAATTATTAAATAAAGTTTTATTTTTTATAAACTTACTAAAATTAGTTTTTTATATTTTAGTTTTTTTAATATAATCAAAATTTAAAATATTAAAAAATAAACTAATAAAATAAAAAATAAATAAAATAATAAAACTAAAAAGTTTAAAATTAATACTTTTAAATATATTTTTTATTTTTTTATTTATTAAAAAAGTTCTATTAAAACTAATATAAAGTTATAAGTTTATATAGCTATAATATTTAATATTATATTTTTAAATATATTATTTATTTTAAATAGTTTTAGTTCTAGTTTAGATTTTATTTTTTTAAGTTTTAATTTTTTGTTTTTTTTAGATTTTTTTTTAAGTATTAATTTGCTTAAAACGTTTATAAAAAAATTTAATGCTTAAATTTTTTTGTTTTTTACAAAAATTTTTTTTAAAATTATTTAATAATAAAAAACTAGCTATACTTAAAAACTAAAATTATTTTAATTATTTAAAAACTAAAAATAAAATAAAAATATTTAAAATTAAGTTTTTTATAAATTATTAACTTTTAAATAATATAAAAATTAAAAATTTTATTAAAATTATATTAAAATTAAATTTATATTATAAAATATATAATTTTTTTATATTAAATATATAATTAAAAAAAAAATTTTATTTATATTTTATTAATTATAATAAAATAAAAAATATATATTTATTAAATATTTATTAATAAATAATTAATAAGCTTAAAGTAGTATTATAATTAGTTAAATAAAGCTTTTATAGCTAGTTTATTAATATTATAAATAAAGATTTTATATATATAACTATAAAATTAAGTTAGTTTATATATAAATTTTTTATTTTATTATTATATAGGTCTAGAATTTTTGCAAGTCTTGCTAAAATATATTAACTATTATACTAACTTTAATATAACTTTAATAAAACTTTTAATTTTTATATTATTTAAAAACTAATAACTTATAAAAAATCTAATTTTAAATATATTTATTTTATTTTTAGTTTTTAAATAATTAGAACAATTTTAACTTTTAAGTATAGCTAGCTTTTTATTATTAAATAATTTTAAAAAGTTTTTTTTTATAAAAAAAAAAAAAATTAAGCATTAAACTTTTTTATAAACGTTTTAAATAAACTAATATTTAAAAAAAAATCTAAAAAAAACAAAAAATTAAAACTTAAAAAAATAAAATCTAAACTAAAACTAAAACTTTTTAAAATAAATAATATATTTAAAAATATAATACTAAATATTATAGCTATATAAACTTATAATTTTATATTAGTTCTAATAAAACTTTTTTAATAAATAAAAAAAATAAAGCGCTAATTTTTTAATATATTTATTTTAATATTTTTAAAAAATAACTATAATTTAATAATAAAAAATATATTTAAAAATATTAATTTTAAACTTTTTAGTTTTATTATTTTATTTATTTTTTATTTTATTAATTTATTTTTTAGCGCTTTAAACTTTATTTATACTAAAAAAGCTAAAATATAAAAAATTAATTTTAGCAAGTTTATAAAAAATAAAGTTTTATTTAATAATTAAGTTTATAAATTAATAAAAAAGCTAAATAAAAATATTATTATGTTTTAAACTAAAAATAGCTAATTTTAATATATTATAAACTAATTAAAAAAATATATTAAAAAATTAATAAAAATATTTTTTTATTTAATTAAAAAACTATTTAATAATATTATTAAAATAATTTAAGTTTTATTAATAATTTATTATAATTTTAATTAAATAATTATTATTTATAAAATATTTTAAATTTATATATATAAAACTAATAAAAATATTAATAAATTTATTTTTATATTTAATAATTTAGTTTAAAAATATTAACTAGCTAAGTTATAATAAAAATATAAATTATAAAACTATTTTTATATAAACTTAAAAAAAAACTTATATAAAACTTTTATAAATTTAAATATTTTTTATAAATTATTTATTAATAAAATTATTAAATTAATATATAATATTAAGCAAACTTATAAAAACTATTAATAAACTAAATTTATTAGTTTAACTAAATAAAAATCTAATTTAAATAACTAAACTTTTAGTAAACCGGTTTATTAATTTTTAGCTAATTTTAAAAGTTTTAAAATATTTATTTTAAAACAATTAAAATAAATACTAATTATAAATAAATAAAAAGCTTATTAAAATAATAAAACTTGTTTTATTTATAATAAAAAAAAACATATATTAATTAATTGTTTTAATTAAAAGCTTAAAGTTTTAGATATTTAACTAGTAAAAAAAAGCCCTAATAAAAATAGCTTTAGTAGTTTATCTAATTTAAAAAATAAATAGAACTAATAAAAATCTTTTTATTAGTTTTTTTATTTATTTTAATTAAAATATATAACTAAAACAAATTAATTATTTTTAAAATATTTATTTAATTATAAATTAATAATATTAAAATAAAAACTTTAGTTTTATATAATATTAAAATTTATATTTTTTTAATAATTAGCTATAAATTTATATAATAAATTAAATAATAATTAAAAATAAAAATAGTTTAATTAATTAAACTTTAAAAATTTTATAATTATTAAAACAAAATAGTTAGTAAAATTTATAAATATTTAATATATATTATAAAAATTAATAATTAATAATTTAAAAACTAAATATTTTAAATTATTAATTTTAGCTATAATATTATTATTAATATTAAATAGTTAGCAAAATAAAATATTTTACTAAAAACTTAAAAATAATAATTAATTTAGTTAAATAATTTATTTTTATTAATTTAGTTTTTATTAATAATTATAGTTAAACTTTTTAACTATAAATAATAAAATATAAACCTAAAAATATAAAAAAATATAAATTAATATAATTAAGCATTAAAAAAATACTATTAAATATTAAAACAATTTTTTAAAAATAAAACAATTATTTTAAAAATAATTAAAACTAAAAAAACCAAAAAAAAACCTAGGACTTTTAAACCTAAAACAAAAAAGATCTATATAATAATTTTTAAAAAAAAAAAATTTAAGTTATTATTAAAAAAATTATATAAAACTTTTAGAATTATTTCTATTAAAATAAATAAAAACAATTAATTAAAAAAACTTTAAAAAAGCTTATTATAATTAAGTTTATAATAACTAAAAATAATTATACTAAACTATTTAAAAAAAACTTAAAAGTAATTAATATTTTATAAAAAAAATAAATTTAAATTAATTAAGTAGTACTATAAAAAACTTTTAATAATAAACTAATTTTATTTTTAAAAAAAAAAAACTTTTAGTATATAAAGTTAGTACAAAGCTTTTTGTTTTTTTAGCTATTATATTTAAAAAGGTTTCTTTTAAAAAAAAAATTTAAAACCTTATTATTATTATAATTAAAATTTAATATAGTACTAAAACTTAATAATAATAAAAATATTTTTAGTTTTTATTAATATTATATATTTATATAGTTTATTTTATTTAAAAAAAAGTTTATAAATAAACTATTAGCTATAAACTTTATTAAATAAAATATAAACTTAAATATTATTTTTATTTTATTTATATTTAAATTTAAATTAATTAAATATAAATTCATAATTAATTACTAATAAAAAAACATATATTTAAAAAATTAAATTATATTAGCTCTAAATATTAACAATATTATATTTAATTATTATAATATTATTTAATTTATAAAACTAAATATTATTAAAGCTTTTTATTAATTATTATTAACTATAAAATTATATTACTTTATTTTTTTTTAAACTTATAAAAAAATATTTTAATAAAAAGTTTTATTATTTAGTTTAAAAATAAAACCTGCCTAGTAGCAAGTTTTTATTAATATATAAATTTAAAATTTTTTAAATAAGTTTGTAAATATTTATATAAATAATATTTTAATTTATTTTAAAACTAAAAAATAGTACTAAACTTATTATAAAAAAATAATTTATTATTTATATTAAGCTAAATATTAAAAAAATATTAAGAAATCTTATTTTAATATATTTATTATTAATTATTTAGAAATAATTATAAAAACTAAAATAAAAATTAAAATTAATTCTATAAAAATTTAAATAATTTTAGATTAGAACTTTAATAATTTTAAAAGTATTAAATTAATCTGGTTATTTTTTAAGCCTAGCTAACTAATATAAATAAAAACAAATATTTTATATAATATAATAAAAAAAATTATTTAGTAATAATAAGAAAATATAACCTAAAAACTTATAAAATATTTTTTTAAAATAATAATACTAATTAAGTAAGTTTATTTAATTTAAAACTATAAATTTTTAGTAATAATATAAACTTTAAAATATTACTACTTAAAGGTTTTTATAATAACTAATTATTAAACTTTATTATATTTTTTAAATAAATAGATTTTATTAATATAATAAATATACTAAGCTAACTTTTTATTAAACTTTAATATTACTTTTTAATATTAACTAAAACAAAAAAATATAATAGCTAATATTTTATTAAAAAAAATAGCTAAGCTTTCTATAATTAAAACTAAAAAAGCTAAAAAACAAACAATAATATTAATTCTGCTTAATAAAATATTAAATCTTATATTAACTATAAACTTTTTATTTAATATTTTTTAAAAAGCTAACTTAATAAACCTAATTAAATAAAAAAACTAACTATAAAAGCTAAAAAATAAAAACAAAAAACTATATATATATTTAAAGTTATTTTAAATAAGATTATTTTTTTTTATATAATTTTAATTTAAAAAGCTTATATATTTTTAATTACTATATACTAAAATTAGCACAAAATAATTAAAATATTAAAACAAAAATATTATTAGTTTTATTTAAAATATAATTATAAATAATATATATATAATTATTATAATTATAAAAAAAATAAAATATTACAAAATAAAACTTTTAGTTTTTTTTATTTATTATTTATACTAACTATAATATAGTAATATATAATAATAAATAGTAAAAATATATTACTTAATTAATAAAATTATAATTATATATAAATATTTATAAATAAGTTTAATTATTTAATTATAATTTTACTTAGTAAAAAAATAAATATTATAAAATTATTAGTTATATAATACTATAAAAGTTTATATAAATTTTTTAATATATTAAATATATAAATATTAAATAATATAAAACTATTTATTTTTAAGTTTATAGTAATAATTAATAGTTTTATAAATATTAAGTATTATTTTAGTAGTACTTATTACTTTTAGACCTAAAAAATAATAAAATTAACTAATTAAAAACTAAACTAGTAATTCTATTTTTATATTAATAAATATTAAAATAATTAAAATATTTATTTTTTTATTTTAGATTTTATATATAATTTTTTATAATATTTATTAATTAATATATTACTACTAAAAATAGCAATAAAAATTAAAACATAAAACTTTTTAATAATAAATATTAATAAAACTATTATAAATTTTAATACTAAGCAATAAACGCTTAAACTAGTTTGCTAAACTTAAAATATTTAAAAAATAATATATAATATAGCAACTCTTATATAAAAATAATACAAATTATAAACTAATAAAAAAAAATGCTTAATAGATTTTAAAATAAAAAATAAAGTTTTTTTAAAAAAAAAAAGTTTTGTAATATAAATACTAACTATTAGATTAAA
This sequence comes from Ustulina deusta, assembly GCA_023159155.1. NCBI lineage: Eukaryota > Fungi > Ascomycota > Sordariomycetes > Xylariales > Xylariaceae > Ustulina > Ustulina deusta. Next base: position 90,167 of record JAJNNX010000082.1, on the reverse strand, counting down.
TTTTTAATTAGTTAAACTTTTCGAAATCTTAAAAAAACAAAAATTTAGCTATGTTTTTAATTTATTTAACTTTTATAAAATAAAAAACTTATTTTATACTAACTAATTATAAAAAATAAGTAATAACTTTTTATTTTAATAAATTTAATTATTACTTTTAGCTAAAAATATTAATAGCAAAACAGAATTTAAAATTAAATAAATCAAACAATTAAAAATATATAAAAAAAATAAAAAGTTATAATATTAAATTATTTAAAAAAGTTATAATTTTAATAATATTTAATATATAGCTTAAAATTTTAAAAATATACTAATTAAACTTAACTAATTTTATAAAACTTATAAAAAAGCTTTTAAATTTTTTATAAAATTATAAAAATAAATATATATAATAATAATTAATAAGTTTGCAAACAATTATAAAAATAATAATAAAATAATATAATATAAAAAAACTATATAAACTTAATATTATTAGTAACTTTAAATTAAAACTATATTTAAATTTTTAGTTTTAGAAAGGGGTAGTGTAACGGTTAGTATAGTTTGTATAGTTTTGGCAAGACCTGCAAAAACTCTAAACTTATATAGCAATAAAATAGGAAGTCTACGTACGGACTAACCTAATTTTATAGCTATACATACAGAGTTTATATCTATTTACCCTATAAACTTTGACTTTTTTTTTTTTTTTAGCTTAAAGTCTTTGTTTATAGTATTAATAAACTAGCTATAGAAGCTTTACTCGACTAATCGTAATACTAGCTAACAAAAATTAAACTAAAAAATATAATTATTAAAAATTATTTTTTATTATATTTATTAATTAGAAATATATTGTTTACTAGATATTTTAAAATATATAATAGCTTTTTAAAAAAAAGGTTTATAGAAGTTTTTTTTTAATAATAAATAAAGCACTAATAAAAATCTAGTTTTTATTTATTAATATATATTTATTATTAATATTTAAATTAAATAAGATCTAATAATATTTAATAAATAATAATACTTTTATTTTTTTTGTTTTAAATAATATTTATAAACCTATTTAATAAACTTTAAAAAGCTATATTTAGCTTTTATAATATTTTTTATTTATTTAATTGCATAGTTTAAATATAAATAGTAGTATTAAAGCTATTTTAGCTAGGTTAGCAAGCTATATTAATTAGTTATATTACTAATATTATTATAAATTTATATAATTTAGCTAAAATTAAAAAATTTAGCTATTTTATATGTTTTAGCTATAGAATATATAATTTAGCTATATATTCTAGCTATAAACTTGTTTAGCTAATAAAAGTTAGTACTATACAAATATTCTATTAAGAACAAATATATTTATATAATATTTGCTTAAGTAAATATTTTCTAATTATAGTTTAGCAGAAAAGATTATTGCATGCCAAGCTATTTGCGCCGGTCAAGTTCTAATCGAGGAATGCGGTATGATAATGTCTGACGCTGGCCTGCCGGGAAGCGATCGAGCTAGCGCACAAGAAAGCGCGAAGAGACATGGAGACGATTAGTCTACTGGGATGCTTCCCATAGGGTGTCTGGAGCTGGAAGGATTTGACCTGACTACCTACCTGGATGTAGATCTTCCCTGGGACTCCCCTGTGTCATTCTGGGCGTCTACTCGACACCATGAGGCAAAGGAGGACAACATAGATGATATAGGCAAACATGTCTTCTTTAAATTAAAGACACATTCTTACTTTGGGAAGAAGCGCCTTGCTTACCGTGTTTCGCAAAGGGAATCCAGCCAGTACTTATATGTAGCAATACGTGTAGGGACTAGGGAGAACAACTGACGTAGTGAAGTAGGTAATTAGAAATAAGCTCACGGCTAGTGACTAGGTTACCGTTGCTTGTCCCTCTAGTACCGTATTTGGCTTGGATCTGCACTAATGACGGGAAGTTGTCTGTGTACCTAACCAAGATAGGTAGCGTAGCATAACTGTCTAAGTGTTGTATTGTCTAACTATCACCTCGTCTAGTGGTACTCAGAGTAGTATATAGACGTAGAGGTAGGAAATGCTATCGAGTTTTAGGTACTTCAGTATAACGTCAATCAATAGGGGTAACGGCAAAACAAGGTTGAGAAGACCATTCAGCTGTAGACTAGACTCATACTTATACCGATTAGAGAGACTCGGATTCGGCACATGGGCCAAAACCATGGTTTAGAATCAACGAGCCACGTCTACCCCGGCGTCGAGAATCCAAGCGACCAATCAATCCGTCCACGATCCCCACGGGCACGCCACGGGATCGTCGCTCACCTCCTCGCGAGACGCACCCAGCATACCAGATTGGGAAGCTAGGTCGGAAGACTGTCGAATCGGACGACCTGTATAGTCATTAGCTTTGATTTACGGAAACCGATCTTCTACAGCATGCACGTGGATACCAGGCCTCGTCTTTGCTCAGAGGTATAAATGCAGATCCTTCTCACCGAATTCAAGTGTTCCACTGAGCGGGCGGAAGACACGGCCATCGCTGATTGGCTTCAAGTTTGAAAGACGTTGTGACTTCGACTTTTTGGCTGGGTTTAAGACTCTTTCTTACACATCATGAAGCCTGTTGCCATTGCCCTAGGATGGGCGTCGGCGTCGGTTGTTGGTGTCATGGCTACGGCCGCCTATCCAGCAATACCGGCTGACCTGACGACACCTACACAGCAGCGCATCGCCATCAAAGGATCCAACTGTGAGTGAGAAATAGGAAACAAGGCTGCCGAAGACCGGGAGTGCTGATTCGGATATCTGGTGTTTCGTCGTCAGCCGTCGCAATTGGTTGGAACACATATAAACAACTGAGCAACCCGTGTGTGCGATACGGGACCTCCAGCAACAACCTCGCGTTGGCAGCTTGTTCCACAACATCAATCACGTATCCCAACTCGCGGACGTGGGGCAACACGGTGACGCTGTCGGACCTGACTCCGGGCACGACGTACTACTACAAGATCACGTCGACGAACTCCACGGTAGAGCACTTCCTCAGCCCGCGTTCGGCGGGCGACACGGGTGCTTTCTCCTTCAACGCCGTCATCGACCTCGGCGTGTACGGGGCAGACGGGTACACGATCAAAGCGAACAACGCAAAGCGGGACACGATCCCCCTGATCCAGCCCTCGCTCAACCACACCACCATTGGGCGTCTCGCGAACACCATCGACGACTACGAGTTCGTCGTACACCCCGGCGACTTAGCGTACGCCGACGACTGGCTTCTGAAGCCCAAGAATCTCTTCGACGGCACGGACGCGTACGCCGCCATCGTCGAGCAATTCTACGGGCAACTCGCGCCCATTTCCGGCCGGAAGCCGTACAGTACGTATTCCAAGACCCTACCTATATTTTCAGCTCAACCATTTCCCCGCTTCCGGTTGCGGTTGATAATTACTCACCCAAGCACGCCCCCCCAAACACAACCACCGCGAAATGTGACAGGCCGTCACCAGATCCTCCCTCCGATTTCTAATTCTCGCGTCTATAGTGGTCGGGCCAGGAAACCATGAAGCCAACTGCCAAGAAATCCCAAAGTACGTATCCCCGCGTTTTCTCATCTCATCCTCCCCCCCCCCCCCTCTCTCTCTCTCTCAAAACCCAACGCCAACCCCCGCCCAATACCTACCTACCTAGGTACCTACTCACCTCTCCGCTCCCTAAATCAGCGCCCAAATCCTCTGCGCGGCCGGGCAGAAGAACTTCACCGACTACATGAACCGGTTCGCGGACCTGATGCCGACGGCCTTCGCCTCGCGCTCGGCGGACGACGCGGCGCGGATCGGGGCCAACGCGGCGCGGGTGCTCGCGAACCCGCCGTTCTGGTACTCGTTCGAGTACGGCATGCTGCACTACGTGATGCTGGACACGGAGACGGACTTCGCGCAGGCGCCCGACGGGCCGGGCGGCTCGGCGGGGCTCAACAGCGGGCCCTTCGGCGGCGCGAACCAACAGCTCGCCTTTCTCGAGGCGGACCTGGCCGCCGTGGACCGCGCCGTGACGCCGTGGGTCGTCGTCGGGGGCCATCGGCCCTGGTACACGACGGGCGGCAGCGGGTGCGCGCCGTGCCAGGCCGCCTTCGAGCCGCTGCTGTACAAGTACGGCGTGGACCTCGCCATCTTCGGGCACGTGCACAACGCGCAGCGGTTCCAGCCCGTGCACAACGGCACGGCCGACGCGCGCGGCCTGCAGGACCCCGCGGCCCCCCTGTACATCGTCGCCGGCGGCGCCGGCAACGTCGAGGGCCTGAGCGACGTCGGGACCAGGCAGGCGTACAACGCCTTCGCGTACGCCGACGACTTCAGCTACGCGCGCGTCTCCCTGCTCGACGCGAACCGGCTGCGCGTGCAGTTCGTGCGGTCCACGACGGGCGAGGTCCTCGACGAGTCCCTGCTGTACAAGTCGCATTCTACGCGTTTCGTCGTGCAATGAGAAATCGATATCGATATCTTCTAGCAATACATACCATACATACCATACATTCATTCATACATACATACATACATACATACATACATACATACATACATACATACATACATGTTGTGTTGCTACCTAACCGCATCCGACACTCGCTCTGGATATATGGAGCCGCCACATAATGTGAGATAGGTATTAAAAGGAACCAAGGTCAGAACTATTTTATTGAATACCCTGAAGAGCAAGAACAAAGAAAAAACAAACCCAAAAAAATCTAGGAATATTGAAAGATATGAATTCCGTAAATCTATCTGCCGTCACTTCGCCCGGCGTTTTCAAGACAATACATGCTGGTCCTGATGGCGATTCTCTGTCGAGAGATCAGAAAATACCCCGTCGTCACCTGTGAAGGGGCTAGGCAGGATGTTTTCCGTAGGCATTGGTTTTGCTTCGGTAGTCACGCTCTCCAACTTGCAACTGCTCAACTGCTTTATAGCTATATTAACTTCTCAGCAAGGCGTCGGTTTACAAGATAGTATAGCTAGTAGCGCTCTATCTTTGGTTCTTCAGCATGAAGCGCACCACATATCTTATTCATTGAACGATGTATATTGCCTGCCTTCACCAAAGCAAACTTGACATTGTAATAAGTAACAGGAGCTCTTATTCTCACTTTAACTAATTGTCTTCATCCTCTTCATCCTCTTCATCATCATATCTATGATCGACCGATTTCTAGTCGGTTGTTTAATATCTTTCTTCCTGGTGAATCCAGAACGCTGTAACTACAGACAGGGAGAGGAAGTAGCCAAACAACCCCAACGGAATCAATACCTAAGACAAGCATGTAATCAACACACACAAGAACCCCAGCAAGTCGTGCCATCCAATCCTCGTAATTTTTAGTCGCAATACCATAAGCTAGCCCCGGCTAGCTAAATTCATATGCATGATTGCGTCACGTTGCCAGTCCTCATCATCGGCTAATGTCTGGCCCTGTCGTCCATCGGCGGTCGGAAGTCGAATCTGAGGAGGACCTCGTTGCTGGTTGGGTGATTGGTATTCATCACTAAAGCGGTTATACTGAGATAGCGGGTAACTAGCGAGGTGATCGGAAGTGGATGAGGTGTTATTTCGACTACTGCTTGTTGTGGATGATTCGACACGCTGTGGAAGAGCTGACATCTGGTCCATTTGTTGGTCAAGCTCCTCTTGCTCCAGGATTTGTGGCGCATGCTCCATATTCCTTAGGGAGCTTGCACCTGCACCTGGCCCGTTGCTGCTTCGCATGCTACCAATACTTGCACGATTGTTGTCGACGGCGCCGTCAGTACCTTCTAAAGCACTTGTGTCTGCATCACGGATGGCAAACTGTGCTACCGTGCGCATCTTACGAGTTACCCAACCGGCTAAGATTTTGCCACGTTGTTTCTCGCCAAGCCGGCTGCGAGGGAAGTCGCCCTTGTTCACGAATGCGACGATATCGGCCACGATCTGATGTTCGCCTAAAATTGCGTTTACGATGACGGGGACAATAGACGCCAGATATGGTTTGCGCGAGACCTCGACTAGTACAACCACGAGACCGCCAGCTTGGAAGACAGCACTTGAGATGTGTTAGCTAAAGACATTCGTTTTACACAAGCCACTTACCAGCCACCCGGCACGATGTTCCGATGACACCTCTCCACAGAGGCTTCAATGTCCATTGGGAAATGATTGAGGCCATTAATTTCAAAAGTCTCCCCAATATTTCCGAGCACAAAGAGTACTTGCATTTCGACCTGTGTCCCGCCAGGCCCAATAGGCCGACTGATCGTATGCAGGAAACCAAGATCACCGGTCCTGACATAACGGATATTTGGATCACCATCGACAGTTCGCCCGTCGAAACGTTCAGCATCAAAGGGATCCCTGGATCCATAGAAACCTTTGACACACGCCTCCGAATCGACCCAAATCTCACCAAATTCGCCATCGCTACAGAGTGAGCGACTCTCTGGATTGACAATAGCAATCTGCGTGGAAACTGGCACCATTCCCGAGTCCTGAACAAGAAGAGCTTTCGGATCCGAGTCTGGGTCGACCGGGATGACCAACCCTCTTCTTAGGGCTCGCGGGTCAAGCCAAAGTTCTGTGGGCTCGATGCACATGTATGAGCGTGAGGCAATCATCGGGTTGAGTACATGGGAGTACACCGTATTGATAGCCGTCCTATCTAAGCCGGTGGCAGCAAAATGGAGTCTGACCTTCTGGAAAACATCCACTCGGGGTCTACTCTCCGCTGTAATCATCATGTTCTTGAGCTCGTGCATAGTAAATCCCTTTCCGGGCATCGTATTCATCGCGTGATCAAGCATCTGGGGTGTTGCGTAAGTGTCTTTGATCTTGTATCTACTAAGTGTCAGGAATAAAGAGATGGGGTTTTGCGCAAATTCGACGGGCGACATGAGGTATGTCGGCGTGCCTATGTATATACCCATGAGGCACGAATGTATGAAACCAAGACCCGTAGTGCTTCTGACGCAACCCAGTACTGGTCGAGAGCTAGTCATCTGACAAGTCTCTTTCTGTACCTTGCACATGCCGAGGATGGTGCTATGCCCAAGCTGTACCGATATCCTGCGTTGATCTGGCGTCCAGTATGCCCAAATAATGACAGGGTAGCTTGGCTGAACCCATGCAGGATCTATCGTAATACCAAGATCTCGAAGTCCATTGTTCTGTTTTGGGGGCTTCGACGTGTTGAACACACTAGGTACGTTGATCTTGAGAACTTGTGCCGTTTGTTTAACGTGCTGCGAAACTGCCTTCAGCTTTAGTAGGTGATCAACCTCGGTGTTCACCAGGACAGCCTTAATGCCATAATCGTTGATAAGGTGAAGGAAGGCCGGCACATCTTCATACAGGCGTCGTTCATCCATAGGTGCGGCGGGGATTATCACAGCACCAAGATTGATACAAGCATGAACAGCAAAGATGAAATCCTCAGAATGCGTGTACATGAGCATGACATGATCGCGCGGCCGTATCTTGGCCTTGTTACGGAGATAAAGTGCGACGGCAGCGACCTTGGTATCAAACTTCTTCCACGTGACTCCCTTCCCTTCTTTGCCTTTGCCATCGATGCTGCAGAGGGCGAGTTCCTCGGGTTGGCGAGCCACCCGCCATTGTATGAGATCTGAGATGCTGGAAAAGTTGTTGAGCGGTGTGGATGTCCGATCATCAATAACCACCTCTCGTCTATCTATACCCGAATATTGTTTATCGGTAGGTCCGAGAATATCGATCCTAGAATCCGAGGCAATATGCGACCATATACCACCTAATGGGTCTACACCAATAGGCAAATTGAGCACGGCATGTTCAACCCCAAACTTGACATGGACACAGGGCAAATTTCCAAGGTCGAATTCGCGTCTGCAGAGCATGTTGCCAATCTCTCGCCTGCCGTTCTTGGTGACGCGTGGTAGAGAACTCGGGGCCGTAATCATCACGCAATAAACCCGCAGGTGGTGTTCTTGAAGTAGAAGGTCCATGCATTTCTCCGAAAGCGAATCCAACAACGCGGTGTCTAGCTGCCTAGGCGGGGCACCTGACGTCGCTGGAGCTGTGGATGCTGCTGATGATTCGAGGACAACAATGGGCAGGTGTTCGTCATTGACGAATACGTCAAATGCTGAGCAGTCGAATACCTGCTTGCTCAGGTTTCGTAGAATGCTGACTACTATATGTTGCACAAAGAAGTAGCGATGCTCGGCAATTTCATGCCCATGCTCAACCCATTCTACCTTCTGCCGGATGCGATCTTCATATAGCCCGAGGACGAATATTTTACCTTCGATTATAGTCCCAAGGAGGCCGGTCCTGAGGAATTCCGGCTCGACAGGCGTAGGGTTCGGTTCACCAGGCTCAAACTTGTAGGGCCTCGCGTGGAAAATTTGCTCCGTATGTTTAGGCAGGGCCCAGAACCCTCCCGATAAGGATGGCGAATCAACCCAGATCTCTCCCACGGTTTGCGGTGATGCCAACAGTCCCGTTTCCGGATCTACGATGGCCAGGGTGGCATCGGGAATAGGATAACCGAAGGCACCGACTCGAACCGTCCCGGGTTCAGTCATTGCCCTTTTGCTCGCCTCTTCACCAATGGCGACGACGACCACCTCGTTCGTCTTCAAAGCTTCTCGATCTAGCAAGACTTCGCTAATGCTATTACTAGCATCAGACTCTTTGGCACTTGTTGTGCCGCCTCCCAAGAGACTCCCAAAGCCGTTGGATGGCGTTGGCTTCTCTTTATCCTTCTCTTCATCCTTCTCGTCCTTTTCAGAGTCAGGTTCGATGTCTGTATCAAGCTGTAACTTCAATGGACAGCCCATCCGTTCTTCGCCACCTAGCCAATCACGGACACTGATCACCATGCCACCATGCTCGGGCAGACAGAGCATCGGCGCCACGACCTCTCTAGCATGAGAATTTCGCAACGGCCGTAGCCACCGATCAGCCAAAACCTCATGAAACTCGCTATCGACCGTCAATGTGTCAATCAAACACAACTTGACGTATTGAAAATTCGGTTCCATGCCTTTCTTGAAATTCCTCGTGGTCATCGGGTCCTGCTGATAGTTGAATGCAGCAGCTTTCAGACCCGGATAATCTGCAATCATCAACGTCGCTTTGTATTTTGTGATGAGATGAGCGTAGAGGCCAGGAACATTAACAGCTCGGTTTTCAACCCAAACCGTTGTGTGTCCGCTATATACATTTAGGAGTACACCAAGAATCATGCCTATACCCTGCCTGGGGTCAAGGTACGATAGGAGAATCTCGCTACTTGCGCCACCTCCGATAAGCCGGCCATTCTTGTCTCGAAGGGCTCGGCTGAAGGTGTCCCCTGGACCTTGATTAGGCACTGCTGACACAATAGCGCTAAGGCACGCCATTTGGTGCATGATTGTGCGGTGACTTAGGACGACGCCGCGTAAATCGCCAGTTGGAGCCCTAGAAAACTCGATATAGGCCAGATCTGGGACCGTCAAGGGTGGTATGTCGTCCTTCTTCTTAGGATGATAGCTCCCAAACTCGTTGGTCTTCCACCACTCGACACCCTTGGGCCAAGTTAACTTCTGAGTCGTTATATCCCGCTGAAAGGCTTTCAGGTTGTTATCGGTAGTGAGGGCCAAATGCGCCTGCGTGGAGGTCAAAATCAAGTTAAGCTTTGCATAGTCTTGTAGGTCATTGATCGGCACTGCGACAACGCCGGCGATGAAACAGCCGAGTAGGGCAATTGCAAAATCAATGATCTCCGAGTCACGATATACAAGAGCTACGCGGTCGCCGCGATACAAAGAGCTCTTATCTCGGATAACCTGAGCGACCTTTTCCGCTCGCGACGCCAGTTTGTCCCAGGTAATTGACGCGATCTCCTTGCCTTTACTGTCGAGAACCCAGTATGCAGGCAATTTCGCCGTAGTTCTTCCCCTATGTCGGAGTACGGCAGCAATGTTATCAAAAGAGGACATGGCGGTATGTTCGTCATGTGGATCGTGGATAGCAAATGGCACTTCACGCGGCTCTAAGGGTACTAGATATTGGAGCTCAGCTGGAGGTAGATCATTTGCCGTGAGCATGGGCGGAGCCATAGCAGCCGTAGGAGAAAAAGCATCGCCGACGGAGTATCTCTGAACACCACCCCCGTACTCAGCAGATGGCCGTTCATACGATTGCTGTCCAGCGAAGTCTGAGAAATAAGCCTGCGAATCCATCATAGTCCTAGTGCGGCCGTCGAAGGCGTGAGCGGGCTGTTGAGAGTAAACCCCCTGATATTCCGGCTTGAATGCGTAGTCACCGGAAACCATAGTGCCTGATCGCGTTGGAGGATCGGACACCATGGTCTGGGAGTAGTTTGAGGTCGGGTTGAGGAAGAGAGAATCGCGCTGAGCTAGAGTAGGACGATAATCGGCGGCTAGAGGACCACCAGGCCGCAGCAGACCGGCAGGGGTATCGGCGGCAGCACTGGCACCGTGGGGTGAACGCATTGAAGCAGGCGGTGCAGACGACAAGGGGCGCCAATCAACAGGAGACGTTATTGTACTAGGAGACCAGGAGGCATCGTGATCGGGACTCGAGGCATTGAGGGCAGCCAAGGCAGCGCCTCGATGGTCACCGCCTGCAACATGGGCGTCGTCGTCGGCAGTGTGTATTTTCAGGCCTCCAAGGTTGTTTGCGAAACCGTATTGGGAAAGAAGTTGGGTTCTTCTCTTCTGAAACCTAGAGGGAGGTATTCGGTTAGCCCAGACACTCGACCAACTCCGTTATGAAGCGGGGGAACAAGGAGCTGAGCAGGAGTCGAGGGGTACAGCGATGAATGGAGCGTACCCTTTCTCGGTGATATCGCCCTCCTAAAGCCACATGGCGGGTTAGCGGTGAATCGACGTCGGACTAAGAGGATGTCCAGGCATGTGGGCTTTGCGAGCCAAACGAGCGCATCGTTGGCTGGCCGATCGGGGTGTGGGCATACTTCCAACTCTCTCTCGAGCTCGTTGAGCTGTGCTTGCAGGTCCTGGCTGAGATGTGCCATTGCCGCGGCGCAATGGATGGAATATCCGGCGAAAATGGGCGAGGAGTCGGCGGGACGGATTGTGGTCTATGGTAGCGGCGGCAGCGGGAAACGACGGAATTGGACCGGCGAGCGAATCGCGATGTCACGTCGAGGGAGATGGCATGGCTTTCGCAAAAGCGCTGTCGGGTCGAGGCACAACCAAGGACGGGTAAACAGGCCAATGCAGACAACAAAAGAAAACAAACGGACGGGATGAATTGGATGGCTGGCGAGAAGGAGAGGCAGGCAGGCAAGCAATGGTTCGGGTGCTTGGTGATGTGTGGATGTTCTGGTTGCTAAATACGTAACGCACGTCTCGTGTACAGATGGCCAGTCCGATGTGCAGTGGTGAGATATTGCACCAATATAGGTATGTACCTGTTGGTACCTATGAGTGCTGTAGTACTGCCTGCTGTGTGTACTGTATAAAGGGCTGGCGGTGTTTGGCGCCTTTTCTTTGAGAGGGGAACCAGCCGTTGTAGCTTGGGCATTGCCGGCATTGATTCGCCAGGACGAGGGGAAAACCGGGGACAGGTTGGGGTTTGAATCAATACGAAGCGCCGCTTCTCGTTTAATGGGAAAAAGGGTCGAAGATCGGGGGCAAGAACCTCCACCTCCTGCGTGGAGCTACATACCTACCCACATTACATATACATGCCAATCTACATTTCCGTAGGCTGGTTTCTAACCTAGACATACCCATATACCAACCGACAGAGGCACCTAACCTACCTAAGCAGTACACACTTCGCGTGCAGGAAGTCGGTAAGTAGGACCGAGTCAGCTATGCGCTGTAACAAGTTACAGCTCCGGAATCGATGTGTTCGTCCTACAAGCAACCCATACGTATCACCATGTCTTAATACCTATCAGGGACTGGATAGTCTAGATCCTGGTGTAACTGCGCTACTCGAAGCGCATGAGTATAAGCCAATGGAAGCCACTACGTAATCGATAACTGTTTCTGGGATGGCCATCTGCCGAAAATAGATGGTACAGTCTCGGCAAAATACATACCTACTGTGGAAAATCTACCTAGGTACCTAGGGTTCAGGGCAGGGGTTCAATAATCTTGAGTTTATCGATAAGCCTTCTCCACTCCATGAGATTAGGTACCAGGTTAGCAACCTCAAATCTTTTATTCTCTTTCTACTAAATTGAACTTCATGCTTCACCTTCACTTATACCTCCGTATTACACCTCTTGGTGTTACAGACTACTACGGCAAGCATATTGAGATAGAGGTCAAAGGATATATCCTACCGACACAATTATGACTCTTTCTACATGCTCCTCTCATGTGAAGAGACCCAGCAAGCCCTGGATGAACAGTTGGAGGAGTCTTTAACAGACTTGTATGTCTTTCCAGTCGTTCAACAAAGAGTCGAGAACCTGGTCGTAGACTCTGTCCAAACAAGTCGATTATCTTACATTCTCATTGCCGACTCTGATTGAACCCATATCGGCTACCAAGAAGCAGATACCAGACAACATACTCTTGTATATATTACTCATCTCAACAGGTTTAAACGAGATTTGACCTTTTCAGGCAGCACGTAAGCTTCTCTCTGCACTTTGACCCGCACCTCTTTTTTCTCGGTTCTCTATATGATGAAATCAACGCATTCACAGACCTGTTCTGAACATTGATGTGGAAAAAATGCATAAGCTCTGATTACGCTGTTCAATCCATACCCACGGCTAGGATTATCGTGGTGAATCTTCACTGACCTATCCCAGATATCTCGTTGTATCTTGTACTCGTTCTCAAACTGTGGACTGGCTTCGGTCAGCATGGTGTTAACAATCGACATGTTTGCTCCAAGGTTGCCAACCGAGGTACTGTTTCCGGAGAGCATTGTTCTCATGTTCATCTCGGACAACCGTTACCCTTCTAATCGTAGAGCTTTGTTGTGATCGTGGATTGTTTATTTCCCTAGGATGGGAATAGGAACAAGGCCCTTGTCATCAAAGAACGTCCATTGAAGTGGTGGTTGTCTTGTATGAGAACAATGTTATTTACCAGGGCACATAGATAAAGATCTCATATCGAAATATATAAATCATCATTTCACATGGCCACAAAGGTGTTCACTGCTTATTTCGATTCCGAAGCCAGACTTGGCACCACTGGGAACATCTTTACTGCACATGATCGGGGTAGCATAGCAGGCCTCGCTACCAGTCCGAGACTCACCAGCCGATCTTGTCCAGTAGTTTACAGTGAGCCAGGCGAAAATGGCAGACACATTCCCAGATCTCGACTTTTCAAATCCGCAACAGGATACCCTGGATGGCATGTCGAATCCTCTCTTTCCCGGCGTCAATTTCAGTGAGAATATTGATCCTCAAATCGAAGATGCGCTGGCTGTCGATTTCCCAAGTGAGGAAGTTCAGGAAGTTCCAGCTCCAGAGGCTCTGACCACTTCTTCACCCCAACTAGAAGCACCGGTCTCATCTGCTCCTGATCCTAGCCATGGACTGTGCTCTGAGCAACCACAGTTCATCAACCCTCAACAACTTAGCCTTGCTCCTCAGTCTACATATACCGACATAAATTTTCTTGATATCAACAACCTCGGTATGGGCTGGTCTAATAATCAACAACAACAACAACAACAACCGTTAGATAAACTGCTCACTACCGATCCCGCCTTTATTCCTCACCCACTCAATAATCAGGGGCATCCTCAGTATTTTCCGATGGGCACTCAACTTCAAGGCCAACCTCCAGTTTACCAGCAACAGTTGCCTGCTCAAATGATTGGCCAACAACTGTTTCAAGACCCGATGATCACTCAAATGAATGCCCAATCCAGGATTTACGGACCGCCTATTATGAGAATGCCAATGAATAGCCAGCCGATGATTCATCAGCAGCCTGGAGGTTACCAATTAAACCACCAACCAGCAATGTACCAACAGCCCCCGAACCCAGTCTACCAAGCTCCGTGGCCGCCCCGCCGCCAACGGGCCAACTTGCCAGTCCCTCGACGAGTCCCTCGACGTGGCACTCGACCAGCCCCTGAAGGGGGACAGGCAGTAATCGACAGCCGCAACCCCTCCTCCGTCCCCGAACCAATAGATCGCTCCCTCCACAGCCAGCAACCCCCCTCAGCCGGCACAGTCACCACGTCACCACCGCTAAAGCGGCCAGCGAAGAACCACCACGGGGTACCGCTCCTGAACGACAAGATCCCGCGCAAGACGCACCGCAAGCTGGCGAACGAGGAAGTGGAGCCGGAGCGGTACTACGGGCCGTCGCCGCCGAAGCCGGCGGACTGGGGCCCGCGCGACGAGAAAGGGCGGCGCCTCTTCACGTACACGGAAAAGGGTGAGCTCGTGGCCGGCCTCTTCCTCGACCCCCACCAGATGCGACAGTACCTCCTGGGGCCGACCTTGGACGAGGACTTCGAACCTCCCCGGCGCCTGCCGGGCGTGAAGTCGAGCAAGAGGAAATTCCGACAGGGGCTGACGCTATGGATCGGGTGGCCGGCGGCCATGGCGAACTGGCGGTACCCGCGCGGCGGGGAGTCGACCAAGTGCCGGTTCCAGAACTGCCAGTACGCGAACACCATCGCGGTGGGCGATCCGTGGGTGATCCTGGACGAGCGGCGGAACGTGGACGGCGAGATGATCGACCCGTTCCACAACGCCGGGTACGTCCACCTGTACTGCCTCGAGCACCACTTCGACCTGATCGACCTGTGGCACCTCATCGACATCCGGCCCGACTGCCGCGTGTTCAAGCGGGAGTCGCACCCGTATTTCTCGCTCGAGCACAAGCTCACCGGCATCGACGTCGAGCTGCGGACCTGGTGGATCGCCACGTACGAGGCCTGGTGGCACCTCAAGTCGCACGGGCGGAAGCGGATCCGCGACCACGAGACCTCGCTGGCGCAGTGTCTCATCAACTTCAAGCTCGAGCACGAGCCCAAGGCGCTGGCCCGGAACCGCGAGAAGAGGAAGGGCATCGACATGGCCAAGCACCGCGGCAACCCCGAGCTCAAGCGGAAACTGCGCGCCTATCAGAAGTACGGGCTGCTCGACGAGAACGGCTTCCCCGTGGCCGACGCCGCGGCGCGGCTCGACGAGATCGAGAACCCGGGCCAGAGCCAGAGCCAGAGCCGGAGGAAAGGGAGTCCCAACTCGCGTTTGGTCAGTCCCCCCCATCCATTCCCCGTGCAGAATAATGGCCAGCAGTTCCTTCCTCCCCCTTACGTTCAGCAGATGGAGCCGGCGTACGCCGCGGAGCTGATCTACCCACCTACGAATTTCGTGCATCCCAACCAGCACGGCTACGCGCTGCAGGCGCCTAATATGCCATTCGAGATGGAAAGAGGGCAGAAGCGGGGCTACGGCGAGACCGTGGCAACCGACGCAACAACATCTCCGCCCAAGCGTCAGCAACTTGGGGGTATCGCGTCGCCCCCTGTGCCGCACAACATCCCCGCAGCAACGGCAGTCCCCGCCGGCGGGGCAGACATGCACGGATACAACACAGCGCCGGCGATAGGCAGCAGCGCGGATTTCCCGATCGAAATCGACCTCGACCTCGGAGTTGATATTCAGACGATAGCCCAGGGGCTCGACCTCGAGCCTCAAAGCGGAGTCTCAGTCTCAGGGGTCCAACCAGAGGCCGCGGGAGAAAACGGCGAAGAGGCTGTTGGCGATGCCAACGAGCAGCACAGAGAGGTGAGTCCGCCGGCGTCCCTCCCGCCCGCTCATGACGTGTCCCAGGGGCAGCAGCAGCAGGGGGAGGAATTGGGTGGCGAACCAGCGGATCCGTTGCCTGCTTCCCCCCCTCAGAAGGCAGCCGAGTCGGACGATAACGATAGCCTGTTCGGAAACCCGGAAGACTACGACGGACAGCCAGACGAAACGCCGTCGAATCTGTCGGCGTCGCCGAAGGAGGGCGGTTTTGCCTTGCCCCCCCTCCTCCCCCCCTTCGAAGCTGAGGCTTTCCCGCCTTCCTGATGAGAATAGATACGTACTTTTTAGATAAAAATTTTCTTCAGAAGAAAAATTTTGAAACGGTGAGTCATTATCTAGTAGGAACTTATGGCTAGTTACGATATGATATGATGGTAATCGCGTCAAATGAAGCATAATCCACAGTGTATCGTGGGTTGTGAGGCGAATGCTGAGCCCAGGAAGAAGAAGAAAAAAAATCGATGTTTTCTCGCATGTTTAAATCATAGGTGAGTATTGCCTCGTACATGTCACCATCCCATAACATTGAGAGCAATACAAGTAGGTAGTCATTTGTTTGTCTATCCACTCTAAAAAGTTTTCTTTTGTGACACATTCTTATTTGTATCGACTTAGCATTAATACCAAGATGAATGACCAATCACCATGGTGGTGTATAACGAGACAGACGAAAAACCCCCTAGTGCAAAAGTAATCCTTAAATATAGAAAAGCAATTAGATACAAGTTACGAGATAGTATGAAAAATTCTAGAATATGTGGCCCTGTATGATGTAATTTCGCCGCGATATGTCATGATGTACCTAGTACCTGTGTCCGAAGTATCGTAGTCGTCGGCCTTGATCTTGGGCCAATCCTCAACTAGGTCGAGTTATCCATCTTAGTTGAATTAGAAGGTCTACGTTTCAACCGGGATGGCCGAGTCTAGGAGTTGATAGCCGATAAATAACGAGAACGTAACTGAATGAGGAGAACTACTTCGAAAACAAACGGTTCGGAGGGTCAAATAGTCGACCTTGTGTGGATACGTGTTTCCCTCTCAATGCGGTGTGACAGATACGGAATGGCGTTTTCGTCGTTACGTGGGCTATTGTTGCATGATACTTGTAACCAGATCTAGGCACAGTAGGTTGTGAATGGAAGATCAAGTGGATAGATCCGTGTGATTTGTTGGTATCACAAGAAAGCTATCATGCGGTTGGTACTGTACCTGCAGTGGCCGGCGGTGCCGTATCGCTTGAAGCGCCATGCCCCACCAGGATGTGCAGGATGCCGCAGGCGGGGGGGACGCCACAGCGGGATCTCCGAGAGGAGGCGATGAAGTGCCCAACAGGCAACCGAGCTAGATAGCTACCTAACCTTAGGCAGTGTAGTTCAGTAGCCGACCGAGCGCGGCACTGGATCTGGATGCTTGGTAGGACTCGGCTGAGGGAGAGCGAATAATCCTTCACCAGGATGGAGCCAGCTTCCGAGATGCGCTTGCTCCCGTACGACAGGAAAATATTCCAGCAGTGTGAGACCCCATGTGCGGGGGAGCAATGGCGTCTCCTACAGGACATGGGCCGGTAGGGTGTGTGGTATCATCATGCATGGAGCTGACTGGAGCTGTGACCCCCGGCGCCCTGATTTGCGAAAAGCTGGAAGCCCCATGCGTCCAGGCTGCACAGCGTTGCGATGAATCTAACCTTAAATGTGATCTTCCCCAGGTTCCTCGATCGCCTTGTTGGAGTTGTATGCAGCTCGGTATGTGCCGCTCCTACCGACGGTACCGTGATGCTCTGCTCAAGCACACCAGACTTCCCGAACTGCCCAGCACTATCTCGTCTGGGTGTCTGGAGACCCCTTCTTCGCGTTCCTTCGTCCTTTGCCCTTTGCCCTTTGTCATTTGGCCGCCGTCACTGCCAGGCGAACCCATGAAACCAACAGACGGATATGAAACGGAGGAAAGAACGCACGGAGACGTGAGACAGGCAAACAGACGGAGAGCGTGCTAAGCTCCATTAGGTACTTAGCACACTAGATTGTACTGGCACGTACTGGTGCCGTCTAGCGTGCACTACCCGGTACCTATCTGTCCGAGTAGATAGGTCCTGCAGCCAGTGAGGAGGAAGAAGGAATTGGATTCAGGCAACGTCACGTGGCTGGCCTAGGGGCTGTGTCTTGACTCTTGCTCAAGATAAGGCAGGCAGGCCGTCCGAGTCTGGGTAAGCACCTGAGGTATCCAAGAGTCGAGTCGCGAATATAGCGTGCCTTTGGGCGAGGTGGGAACGAGCCACTCTAAGCCCATGCACCGCAATCCCAGACATCCACTGTACAGCAATTCGATCCTCCGACACTTCATGTTACTACAAGACTCGCCTCACATCCCTCCCAGGAAACTCTTTAAGTTTGACGTCGCAGCTCTCCACTCATCCGGTCTAGCACATGAGACATCTGTCTACCCTCCCCAATTCCTCTCGTTTCGCCTTTTTCGTTTCCACTCTCTGCTGCCGTCGACGTGCAAGTACTGGCGGGGCAACAGCCAACAGCAGGTCGTCCGAGGAAGACATGTCGGCAAGGGTTGAGGGCGAGGAGGGCGCAAGAAGACCTGCACTTCAGGTCATTGTCCTCGTAAGTTGAATTTCCCCTTTTTTAGTATCGAGTCTATGAGCAACTCAGCCCAGCTTGTTGGCGTACACAATTCCTTTGTCCTCACGCCATGGTGGTTGTGTGGCATGGGACGCACCCACAGGCTCGGCGCTGCAAGCGCAACTGCAACACACCGAGAAACCGTCGCATCAATTGGCCGTGCAGCACACCGAGATGACGGCCGCTTGGTCTCCTGCATAATGAGATCTCCAATGTGTCCAATGGAGCATCGGCATCAATTCCGTCTTTGTCATCAGGGCCATCGCCATCCTACCACGGGCCAGCTTGGTTCCCTTGACGACGATTGGACGGACCACCCTCTGCACTAGTCCAGTTGTACCAGTCTCGCTCTGCGACGTCGATCTTATGCAGAATGAGTCATCTAGCCCGAGATGGCGCAGTCAATGGTGCCGCGCGGGTACACGCGCTTGCGCTGCTCCCGGGCGCCAAATCCCGGCGAGGCTCGATGGGGCCGCATCCCGCATCATCGACGACAAGGAGTCCACCACGCGCAACACACCATGGGACCAAGTCCCTCTGGATGGCCACTATCGGATGTTGGAGCTGCTGGTACACATGCTCCATAGATTTGCCCCGGCCTTTGTGGTGTCTGGGGTAGAGCGGGACGTCGATCAACACAACGCAACAAAGATGGCCCCAGCGTCTCATTCACGTTGATCGAGATAAAGAGAGCCGTTCGACACATCACGTGGGCGCTTCGTTTATTGTGCTTCTGCCGTCTTTATCGATACGCACTGGCTAGAATGTTTGCTGTCCGTAGGCAGTGGTGCCTCGGTGGCTGCCATGCGCACCTAATCGGATGTATGCAGCAGACAAGTCGGGACTTGGCTCGATACCCGGTATCCGGGGCATTCAATGCTCATGCATCTTGCGCCAACAAGGCCACGTGTTTATTGCAAACTCGAGGCCCGTGCTTGCATCCGATCTGCGGGCAATTCCTGAGGTCCTCAGCATCAAACTCCTATTTGCCTCATCAGCAAATCTCAAGCCACTTTTTCAATTTTGGGTTTGCTTACATACTAACACGAGCCTCATCCGTAGGGCGCAGGAGGAGGACCCCAAGAGCACAATGTGACGGCATTTCTTGTGCGCTCCCTCGAGACGGGGTGGGCTAAAGGATCGGTCGTTGCCGTCGATGCCGGCGTCCATCTTTCATCTATCACCAAAATCCTCGAAGAAACACAGCCTCCGGCCCTGGGTACCTCTGTCCCACTCCCGCATACTCTCGAGACAGGCCCCTTCGCCGGTATGGAGATTACGTCTGCTTCCGCAGCCACCAACGCTGGCTGCATCACGAGACATCTGGTCGACACGTATCTCATCACTCACCCCCATCTCGATCATATCAGTGCCTTTATCATCAACACCGCCGGACTTCCGGGAACTCGGCCCAAGCGACTAGCAGGTCTGCCATCTACTATCTCGGCCTTTAAGCAGCACATCTTCAACAACGTCATTTGGCCCAACCTTTCAGACGAGAACAATGGCGCTGGTCTCGTGACGTACATGCGCCTCGTGGAGGGAGGTAGCCCGGCACTTGGTGAAGGGGATGGAAAGGGTTATCTCGAGATTAGTGATGGGCTCGGTGTCAAGCTATTCAGCGTCAGCCACGGTCATTGCATCGAGAGACACCCACATCGTGGCTCGTCGGTCTCGTCCCGCTACGGAAGTTTCGATACCTCTGCGGTCACGGCATCTCCGAGAGGTGTACCGGGTAGTACTGCCGCGTCTGGCCCATCGTCTTTGTTTAGGGGCTCTGCCGCAGGCCAGGAGAAGGAGACAATCTGTGTGTATGATTCAAGCGCATACTTCATCCGTGACAACGCTACCGGCCGCGAAGTCCTGATATTCGGCGATGTCGAGCCCGATTCGATGTCTCTCTCTCCTCGCAATCTAGGTATCTGGCAGGAAGCGGCGCCTCGCATCGCGAACGGAAATTTAGCTGCTATCTTTATCGAGTGCTCATACGACAACAGCCAGACTGATGACCGTCTTTACGGCCACCTCACACCCCGATACGTCATTCAGGAGATGCAAGCTCTCGCCGCTACCGTCGAGATGGCTCGTCAGAACCCTCCCAAGCTTGAATCGACTAAGAAGCGCAAGCGAGAGGGCGAAAGGGGCAGAAATGGAGCCGACGGCGCCGGTGCAGGTCATGGAGGAGAGGATCGTCCAATCTCACCCAAATCCACGAGGCCCGTTAAGAAAGGGCCGAGTTCCGCCACGTTCGGTCCAGAGTACAGTGGCGTCGATACACCACACATCGCGACACCCACCGCGGAGATGTCGCTTACAGATCTCGAGGCCGACATAGCCCACGCCATGCAGGTTCCACAGTTCGCGAACGCCCTCAGAGGACTCAAGGTCGTGATCATCCATGTGAAGGAGAAGCTTGTAGATGGGGATCCACCGAGAGATACAATCCTGGCCGAACTCCAGGAGGCCGACGAGGAAGCCCAGCTGGGCTGTGAGTTTATCATTTCGAGCCCTGGACAGAGCTTCCTGCTGTAATTTCGGAGCCTCGGACACGGCTTTGTGCTGTACCTTGGCTGCTCAGAGAAGCTCATTGATGGGGATACACTGGACGGGGATGCATGAAGAGATACAATACCGGCACGACTCTGGGGGGCCGAAGAGGAGGCCTGTTTGAGTCGTGGGTTCGTTATGTCGAGCTTGGGACAGAGCTTTCCCGCTATAATCTGGCTGTTCATGTATATACCATCTCCGATTTGGGTGCTTTACGGTGTTACGGCGTTGCTAGATACCATAGATCTGTCGCTACTTGTCACGAGGGATTCATGTAATGAATAATAACGGATTACGACATCACGCATGATCAATGTTCATGCAACACTGAGATGAAAGGATTTATATGCTACGTTATCCAGGATCCGATCCGCAGTGAACAAGGCCAGAGCTTCATTAGTTTCGGTTGTTGGTTCAGGTTCGTGAGATATTCTAGACGCTCCTGTCCCTGCTTTTATCTCTAGGGGTGATCTAAACATACGCAAGGCGCACCCGTCACCTCTGACCGAACGGCCAAGTAGCTGTAGACCGAAATGAGTCGAGAGGCAAGGAGGAGGAAAGTGTACTCTGGCTAATAGGAAGAGAGAGAGAGAGAGAGGTTATAAGCATCGATATGTGCGCCTCCCTTCAACTGACGTTCCCACTATTACACGAACCACGTTGGTGGCTCAGTGGTAAATCTAGTCGTAAGGACAAACCCTTGTGTCAGAGGCAGGGCCATAGGCATTCAAGGGCTTTCCGGTCCAGGGATGTTGAGTACGCCTTAAGCCCTGTGATTCTTTTTTGCGCTTTTGAGGTTGACAGTTCGAGGCTTGGCCAAGCTGGCTTTTTTTTTTTTTAGATAGTTCAAGTTCTTATCAACACTTTCCTATCTATCTCATAATTACACCTCTATCTGTGACAATTCCTGAAGAAATATAGATATTTAAATCATGGCAGAGGTCTCCTGGATTTACCAATGCCTGAGCATGTAATATTATGGATGCGAGGTGAGATTAGACACATGAAGATTCATCCGGGGATGTATTATGTGACTATATATGTGTCCTCTGGGTAACGGCCTGGGTACATAGGTATGTACCGAGATAGCCTATTTGACTAGGAGGTACTTAAGTAGGTAATGTAGGAAGTTACAAGGGACCAGAGATGGCTTGCAAACATTTGAAGGTACAGGTTGCACACCTCATGTACTTGAGGACGTATCTATATGTGTCTTAGGCATACCTGTACTGCGTGCCCTTTTTTGTTGACCTACTAAATGCAATAGTCCTTTTTTTCTTGAGAGGTCATTCGAAGTGCTCTTCACAACTAACGGTGCGCACGCTTCTCCCTGTGGATAAATCCTTGCGCATTGCGGCATGGTATCTCTTCTACCTAAAGTTCAGCAAGACAATGGGCTCAACAATGGTTGCAAATTGTCATTACCCCGAAATCCGCCACAATACTTTCTTAAGGAGAGAGAGTCAGTTACTCCACCTCAGCCGACAAGTCGTGTATGATGTCGGCACCGAGGTTCTGGCGAATGAAGAGGTAAGACTCGCACTATCTACCAAGCTATATTTCTCTTTTTCTAATATAATGGGGGAGATGGGACGCCTGGAGAGGACTAATTGGATCTGAATCAAGACAGCCTTGTCTATTACATTCGAAGTGTAAGTTTAGCTCAAGCACTTCGAAATCAAGGCTCACCAAAAGCAGAACTGCTAAAATTAAGCAAATCGCCGATTCCGTCCCCTGGCGATGGATGATATTACGGACAGCATGCTACGCTCATTCTGTCAAAAATAAGCGAGTCTTTGGCTAGGAGGCGGTAGAGCTTACTAGAGGTAGTAAGTAAGGTAACTTAAGTCAAAAAAATACGGTGTAGATTAGGAAGAGTAAGTAGACTGGAATACATATAGTTAATTGCGGCAACCAACTACAATGTTCCAGTCTACGGTGACTAATACATTAACCGTCAAAAGCGGGGCCCCGTAGAAAGACGGGGAGGACGCCGTCGACTAAATCTCAGGGGGGTGAACATGGCCCAAGACCATGGAACTTCAATCTCGTCACATTCTTGAAGCTAAAGATTGCTAACGAGGGGAAATCAGCGCTCATTCTTCCCACTGAGGACAGCAATAAATTAGGTTACCTTTCCGTGACGAGAAGAGTGAAAGGGAACCCGCCTTAAGTTCTAGCATGTGCAGTCCGTATCCGGCCTCCCGTTCGTAAATCCAACATGTACGGCGCAATTAATGGATTTCAATATGTGGTAGAAATAATATTACTGTGACCGGTAGACGAAGTATGAATGAGCGCGATTTAGCTGTTCATTTCCCTGGGAGTAAAGCTTACAGTGCTCAGAAACAGGGGAACATTACAAAAGCCGAGAGCGTTTAGTGCGCTCCGAGCAAGATGACAATAGAACCTACCGCGTCAACCGTTCAAAGACGCCCACTAATAGATCCAAAGTCGAACTTCGCCCAAACTCTACGTTCGATCCCGCCTCGTTAGCTTCTGCCGCAAGAAAAAAAACCCCCCCTCCGACTGCATGCCCGATGTCTACCTATATCCATCCAAAGGACACTAATACGGGAGAAGAAGGATATAGCTTCCAGGCGTTTTCTGGAACTACAATTGGCTACTCGCCATGCAAGATCACGTCCCAGCGCCGGATACAAGCTTGAGCGGCAACTGGCGAGCGAGCCATAGACCCCGGACAAGCTCAAGTGAGAGCAATGTCTTGCGAGCTAGCAAAAGTACAAGGTGTGGGCATTTCATTGGAACTAATTTCCCTACCTTTTGTCTGCCAGGGGCAATTACAAGAAGGAGCGCATGGGCGGCTGCTATGGCGTTCAGTGGTATTAACCAAATCAACTACTTCAGGGGAGGCAGCATGTCCCCATTCCATTTGGCTTTTCCTCGTGGTGGCCAAACCCTTCTGAACTCATTGCCTTCGCTATCAGCTCACTCACGATGACACGTCTTTTGCCAGACTTCGTCTCCTGCCTCAAGTCGACCTAGACCGTATCGCGCAGGTTCAGCCGAGTTGAATTAATATGCTGAGATGTCGACGTTCGGTGATGATAAGCTCGCTGAAACCTGCCTAAGGGGGCTCGATTGTCTCAGGTGAGCATGGCGTGGCCGGGCTTAGAAAACGTTGACGGCGTGGCTCTGTACCACTCTGCTCAAGCCAACTGTTGTTGCTCGCCCTGCTTGGGCTGGGGGTTCTCGTGTCAGACATACACTCGAGTCGGACAGTGTCTTAACCCCACACCCAACATTTCCGCCCTAATCTCCTGATTCGCGGGTATCTTCTACGCATACGACAACCCCGAAGAAGCCGCGCCGTGTCGAGGAAATATAGGAATCGTGCCGGAACGAGCGCTCAATGTAACGGCAGCATATGTTTCGTCATTGAGAAGCGTGCGCGGCACGTGTGGCGGAACTGTCTAAATGAGAGATATCAACGGATTCAGCCGTGGCGCTGGAAGCAAGGGCATAGAGGAGGCTAGTGTCGACGTCACTAAGCCAGCATGCCTCGAAAGAAGAACAACCGATCTGTTGGCTAGAGTTGAGCGGCACGGCAAACAGACGGAATTTTAGCGTAACTAGTGCGGCCTTTCGCCGCGTTGTGTGGTCAGCACTAATTATTTCGACGATAACTGGCTGCGCCGAAACGCCGAAACGTAGCTGATCTCGCGCGCACAAAGCTGCCGACGAAGGCGAAAGGCTAATTATGTTATCTAACGGCTCGGCGCGGGGTGCTGCTCTTACTCAGAGTTGTAATCTAGGACCTTTCTTGACAGATCATCTGGGGTTAGGATTTGTAATTCGTAAAAAGTACAATACTGTTCTCCCTGGAGTAAGTCAGCCAATACTAGTGCTCCCTTTTATACAATATCGCACTCATATGAGAGGACGCCCTCGGCTGAAGGCATAATGCGAATGTCTTTCTCTGAAATGGAAACAAAAATACTGGCCAGTCTTTGCAAACGGAGGTTGGCTGGGCTTTACATCGTATCGAACCGTATCGAACCGCACTTGTGAAACGCGGGTATCTGTAACTATCATCGTGGCTGATTGTAGGTCCTTTGTTGTCCTCTTTGACTGCCTGATGTGCCGGTTGTTCCAGAGAATACTCCAGTCGGATAGGTTGCCCAATGAGCGATATTCGATGGTGTGACAAAGGCTTAGGGTCGGCGCTTTTGCCACGTGGAGTCCTGTGCGAATCTAGAGTTGTTTTCAACATTGCACTCGAGCTCTGAATAGCGTCTAGAGGATTTAGAACTCGGGTAAGACTTCCAAAGCCGTTCTAGGCTGGGTTTGCGGCCTTGGTAGATGGAGTGCGACTCATTGGGAGGACCCGACCGAGATAGACTGATCATCTTCGCTACTTCTCGATAGAATGTGATGGTATTTTGCCTCATCTGTCAACCAAGAAATCGGGTGGGCGCTTAGTTCTTTGGCTGGAGGGGATGGCCACTTAGGGATGATTGGGTACCGACAAAAAACGTGCGCATTGCTGGCATAGCTGAGGAACAAACGGAGTAACGGTGCTTTGTAAGACAGGAATTGGAGGTGATATATCATATCCGATCTCGTGTGTTGTTGATGCAAGGGAGAGTAATAATAACAGCCCAGCAAGATCTAGGTACCTAATTTGGTGCAGCGACCGGGTACTCACCGGGGTTGGCCGGCTGATGGGGCCTGCCGAGCACGTATCTAGATACCTAAGCCGAGGTATCTTTCAGCCACACCTGGAGATAGATTCATTTCCACACACCTTTTATAGAAGCACTTAGGGGGATCTAAGAATCATACCGAGGGATAATCAGCCGCACCGCAAACAAGTCCAGACTGAATCGACTCCATCATTGGTCTCCAGTACTTATCTCCAACTCAGACATTATGTTTCCGGGTTCAGAGCTTGACCGGCTTCAAATGGGCGTAATACAGCATTAACATCTTACATCAGATGAACATAGCTGTAGAGTAGCTTTCATGCACGTTTCCGTTGCCCTTGGTTTGTAGTATAAAGTATCGACGAGCAAACACCGAGGGTTTGAAGAGGCATGTCATGAACAGCCGTTCGAGTATAAGTATATTGTTGTTCTCTGTTTCTGCCATCACGAAAGCTGTGACATTTACCCATTTCACTAACGACCCTCGTTTATCAATAACTTGTACTTCGCAACTAGACTCATGCAGTAACCTCCCTCCGGCTCGCTCTCACTCTTTATCAAATTGTCACCTTCACGACTACTCAGTTTAATTAGCCCGTAGGCTAATCCCCGAAAGCTAAAAAAAAAAAAATTACGAGCCGACGAGATTCGGGACAAATTCATATAAACTAGATAATACCGGCACCTGCATATTGGGCTTTATCAACTCGGTTCGTAATCAAACAGGCCTTAAAGTAGCCAAACGAACACTGTCTATCTCCTCGACTGAATCTACCATGAGTAAAATTATATTCCAAGCGGATTCGAGAAACATTATTAGTAAGTAATTATTCATGACAGCAACGCAAAATGTCATTAACATACCATAGCAAAAACCCCATCACGTATCGTCGGAAACAGGTTATATCAGTGGGATATTGATGTTTCCAAGTTGGATAAAAACACCTTTTGGGAAACCGTACCGTCTTGGGTTCGTACACTAGTCACGGGGGAATGGGGCCTGGCGGGTTCGGAACCGGTGCTCTATCTACAGGATGGCGCCCGGTTGAAAGGGACGGCGGCCGCTAGGGACATCCTAGAGAGGTATAATATCTTCGGCTGAGGAGAAACTGTACTAGAAATATACACGCGTTGGTTTCCATTTGGTCTCACTTTATAATCAGTGGTTGCGATATGGACTCTCACGATTCCCAAGCATTGAATTTCGGGAATGATATCAAACCAAGATAACATAATACCGATGCTTACGTTATCATCTCGGTCACATGCCAGATTTCTGCGGTTCCTGGAAGAGAAATGGTGTTGCTCACTTATTGGTATGTCGACTGCGACCCAAAAAATCATTACTCGGGTTTTCTTGGCGGTTTGGCCCCCAAGGGAGAACAACATTACGAGAGCCATTGATTGGTGCGACCGCACCTCCAACAGCCAGCCCTCCCCCCTCCCCTGAAAACGCCATCAGGGGACTGCGACTCTGCAAGGCGAATCAAAAAGTAGATGTTGGTAATAGCCCACGCCACAAACTCCGAATGCCTTTGCATAACGCCGACGAGAAATAAACAGTCGCACCGATTAGATTTGCCTCGGATAGATAATACGATCAATCACGATCACTAACACGGCCCTATCCCGGGATCCTGGGCCGTTCGTTTGACATGCAGTAAGCATGCCCGCATGTGACCCCCTCGAATGACCCCTTTCGGTTTGCGAGCAGGCGTTTACCTCGTGGCCCCCCGGGTCAGCCGCAACATACTCGAAAAGATCCCTCCGCGCGCGTTGGTGCCTTTGATTGATACCTGCAACCTGGAATGTACCTAGAACCCGAATTTTTGCGGAGTATTAATTAGCGAATCGCAGCCGGCGCAGACGCGAGGAATGCGGCTGGTCTATTCTCTCCCATTTGCGACCTTCGTCAAACAGGAGCCAAGCCCCTGGCCGCGGAGATTAGGACGAACCGACGTGGATGTTGCTCGGGTGGGTTGATTGGAGGACGCATCGTGAGGCCAAATGACCTCAGGCAAACGTGACGGGGTTTGTTCAACGTCTGCTGCCGCTATTTTCTTAACTCGTGTCATGGGACGCTGCCCGTGTCGGTCGGACTGCATGTATGTCTACATCCACACTTTCCGGATATGCGGCAGTCGTGTTTGGTTTTCTTCTTGTTCGCTCTCTAATACCTACTTACTTACTTACTTACTTCTGCGATTCTCCAGCCGCAGGATCCGAGCGGAGTGCTGTCCCGAGCGCATATGGGAACAACCATCTGTCTATCGCCTTGGGCATTATTGAAGGCGCATTGTGTTAAGGAGTCACTTAATGTCCTGTACAAGACGAAGAGGCATGAAGGGACCCGGACGTCCTGATTATGTATAGAATGAGAGGTCTTCCCATCTTAGTCATGAACTAACTAGTCAAGCTGAATGCAACCCTCAAACGGCATTCATTTCACTCGGTATCTCTTGGGCTCTCGGGATGCAAACGAATCACGTCGTCTGATTAGATACCTTTGAATTCCTATTCGTAAATTCCAGCATACTTAACACAGCCTCCTACGGGCAAGCAAAATGGGGAGCGAAGATATGTTCTACAAAGTGTTGGTTCACGCTGACTTGACCGTGATGTGCCCGGGCGGTCACCCTGTTGACATCTTTATTACCCGATCGAGGTCATCATCTTCAACGTCGCTAGCTGTAGAAAACCAAAGCACTTGGCTATCGCGAAACACATATATTGGCAGTTATCTCTGCCTCGATACTCCTCCGCATTTAGTTCTAATGTCTATCTCTCTCATAAACTCTGAATAAATCCGCTGGGAATAATAGCCATCCATGTCTTTAGACCCCCACCTCGCATTGGACGTAAAAAATACCATAAGTCATCAATTCATGCCCCCTCGTCCACCCTAGACCTCTCCCTCCGCAGCCCCATCCGTCGCCTTCTTCTCCTTCTTCTTCAACTTCTCGTACTCCTCCACGCCAACATCCCTCTCGAACACGGGACGCGGCAGCTCGATGGCGTCGGTGGTGCGGCCGTACGAGATGCCGCCGAGCCGACCGATGGGGCGTAGGATGCCGGGGTCGACGAGGCTGCGGTCGGCGTTGAGGGCGTCCTCGCGGACCCAGAAGCGCAGGCCCTCGAGCAGGACGACGCACCCGGACTTGCGGCCGGGCGCGGCGCGGCTCTCGAACTCGCGGATGCTCTCGACCTTGCACTCGACGGCGAAGACGGCCTCGCGGACGCGCGGCGCGCGCACGGTCGCGCAGTCGTGCACGGCCGTCAGCCCGCTGATGGCCCACTCGGAGCACCCCGGGGGCGCGTCGACGCTCGTCGCGTTGGCCGCCTCGACGAAGTGCTCGCTGATGACGTTGACCGTGCACTCGCCGTTGGCGACCAGGTGGCGCAGCGTGTCCTTGGGCCTGGACAGCGGCGACGCCACGCCCAGCGCGAAGATGGGCGGGTCCGTGCACACGACGTTGAAGTACGAGAAGGGCGCCAGGTTGAACGTCTCCTCGCCGCCCGCGCCGTCGCCCGACCCCGACCCCGAGCGCGTCGACACGAAGCCGATGGGCCGCGGCGCGATGCCGGAGATCAGCAGCTTGTAGTTGGAGATGGCGGGGCGGCCGGGCTCGTACGGGTCGATGGCGACGTGCTTCTTGGAGGCGGCGCCGGGGTCGAGGGCGTTGGCGCCTGCGCCGGGCGTCCAGGCGGGCTCGGCGGTCTTGGTGTAGCGGAAGCTGGCGGACGTGTCCCAGTTGGGCCGCGACGCCTCGACGGTCTTGAAATCCGGGTGCCGCGACATGCTGGCGGCTGTGGTGGCGATGGCGCGGCGACGAGACGAGGGGGCGTCGGCGGAGGATGGGGGGGCAGCGCGAGAAGCCGTGGTGTTGAGGCTGTGGCGATGAGGAGGCGGCCTTGTCTTGCCCGTCCAGAAACGCCGGCAGTAACCGGCCAAGGCATTCCCGGCAGCTCCATCGCTGGGCGGGGTACCTGTCAAGCCGGCACCTGGCACCGGTACCCTGCTAGCAGCCCTCGTTAGAGAGCCTATTCCGACCGCGCTTGTATGCATCTACTTCTTCGGTATATTTAGCTATGCTGTGCATACCATCGAATGTCTTAGCTTGCTCGAGTATTGGCGACAAAAAAACCACGGAATTTTGATTAAGTAACTTGTTGTTTTGATATGCTCTTCTGCCAAATGACGTCATAGAAGGTCTTGAGCCGCTTGACGTGGGGGCGGATACCTGAGGTACTAGATCAGCACTACATACCTACATCTTATAAGAGGTAAGTACCTACATATGGTATTCGAAACTACCTAGGTAGCACTATCAAGGGTACCTAGATAGGTAAGTATACTACATCAAGTGCGCTATTCCCGTATAACTAAGTAGTTGAACTAAACTATTCACACTACACACACTTTGAATACCTACTCTAAGTTAGGGAAACATGAGTAAAATGCACAGTTAACTTCGGAAATTGCGGGGAACTGGCTGTTCACCATCGTTCCGCATCCCACATTACATATCCCCCTCGAATCAGTGTTTGAAGCGTAGCGTCTCCGTAGTTGTTGACATTCCTTCCACCCCACAAGGCAACCCACGCTAGGGGTGGCCCATCTAGCGGCCACGAGTCGTCGTGAAAAGCTATCCGACTCCGTCGCTGCTCGGCCGGATCCCTGGCGCCGAACGATTGATAGTGTGTCCTCATAGTCTGTGATATGCCCGCGTCCTTATGAGCAGAAGACATCAGACATCGCTCCATCGCAGCGACCAGATTCTGGTCATTGTCGATGGCCAGGACTCGCATTAACACCTTTAATCCCCGAGAGATCATTCCATCCTTGTATTCTATCTCAACGTTAGTTTGTGCACCGGAACTTGCCACCGTTGGTCATGACTGGGACACCAATACTTACTAGAAGCTTCCCTATGCAGGTCATATGATTCTTCATCAAATATACCACCGCAGTGTCTCCAGTTCATTTGGTCAGGGCGGATGTCGTCTCGAACCTGGCCGAAAATCTCTCCCCATTGTTTTCGAAGAAATTTATCAAAACATCCAATCGACTCGGATTCCCACGCATAGAAAAGACCAAAGAATATTTCGTTAATTTTTCCCTCGCTGAAGCCGCCGTCGCGGCTGCCCATATTCTGACCGAAAAGATGGTTATAGGTTTCATGGCGGTAGAGAGCTCGGAAAATGCGTATTTCCTCGCTTCGGCTTAATGTGGTGATATTGTGACTGTCACGTGATGTATTTTCTGAATCTGCCCACGATAGAACTGCTTCGAAATTTTCGAGTGCCCATGAACTATATCGGCGGACGAGGGGCCGGGCAACGGACATGTAGTAAGTCGCCATCCATCTCACACGGCTAGGAGGGAGTAATTTTGCACATGGGTAAGAATCCCAACCTTGCAACCAGCACTCGTAGGAATCGAGAAAATCGGTGATCGTCTTATTTGTCCGCAACCATCCCAATTCACTCGCACGAGACTTCAGATTGGCGTATGCGTCAACATAGAAGCCATCTAATTCGCGGTCCAAACAAGCGGAAAGGATTCTGTGGCGGTTGTATAGGTACTGAGCATGCATGGTTGGGGAGGCATGAATCATGGAGCGGAGCGTTTCTAGGTCTGGTATGCTCGATAGAATTTGGGTTCTTAATTCGGAGGGAAGCGTCTCCAGTCTAGAGTAGGAAGCCACCTTTGCCACCGTTCTCATGCTCTCTGGAGAAGTTTTCTCTTCGACGCTCTTGGAGAAAAAATCATAGCGTTCAGGTGGATAGTAAGGCTTAGCCCGAGGTGGGAGGGGAGTCCTCCTGAGAACATTGCTAACGAAACTGTCATGGCTCGCACAGCTGTCATCGCTATCGTGACCGCCCTTGTCTTCGCTGTTGTCATAAGGTGGTTTCCAAGTCCGCATCCTTTCAAACCAGGCTTCATCGTAACGGCTAGTGCAACCGTTATGATCGCTGCTAGTCGGAGATGCCGGTGTCTTATCGACGTCGCTGCTGTTGGTCCCGAGGCTGCTGTCAGCAGTTTGTGTTGCCGCGGTGTCACTACCTTCCCTGCCTAGAGTGGTAGCACCAGGGTCACTGTCGGGGGGAAAGGGTGCTACTGCGGAAATATTGTTCTCCATGTCGTTGTCCCTGGTAGAAGTACCGTCGTTGCTGGACACTGCTGTTGGAAGGTCGCTGCAGGGTGATCTTGCTAGTAATGTTTTCAAGTTCTGCTTTCAGAGGGAAGACTTGTGGACGAACTGGGCGGTATTAAGAGGAAGGGAAAATGAAAGTCAGAAGTAGAGTGGGAGGAAATAAATAAAAAGAATAGGTACAGAGGTGGAAAAGGTCAAAAGGCTACCTATCTACCTATGTAGGTTTGGGATCGAGAGGCTTTTCATTGTTTCTGAATAGGTGAGCGGCGCAAACATTGCGGTGTCAATGGTATCAGGCGGCAGGAGCTTGGACTACCTAACTGGGAGCAAATCGAAGAGGTATGTTATGTATGTACGGACACTGAGGTTATGTACATTAGGTACTTGAGGACTTGGACGTGGAGAATGACCAGCTGTCAGTGGCCGATTGTTACCTACAGCCGTCACTCTAATCCTAAATCCCAAGCGAGGTGTATTCAATGCTACCTAGGTACTTAGGTAGGTAGGTAGCTGGCCCGAACACTTCTGGTACAATGAAGAAATCCACGGCCCGTGGGTATTACTTTCTACGTGGAAAGTTACTTGAAGTACCTACTTACATAGAGAGATTTGGGAGATGGTGTAAAACGTAGGGGGCACTCTGCACCCATGTTATGTGCTGTAGCCCGTCCATGCAACTTGATTTAATGCCACTGAAGTGAAACATTGCCCGTTGTCAATGATACTATGATTACTATTATTGCTCATCATCAATAACGCCACCGTCGCCGCCCATTACCAATAATGCTGCTGTTACTGTTCATTATCAAGATGCTGCTATTATTGCTCATTCCCAAGATGGTGTTGCCCATCGGATGAAGTGAATAGGACAAGACAGGAAGACAGGCGGTCACCCGGGGAATCTCAAGGGGAGGCAAACATTCTGTTATGTAGAAGATGGAATGTAAGTTCGGGACAAGTTCTCAATCACTTTCTCTGAGGGGAAAATCTATAAAGGAGTGTCGAGAACCAGAATAATCAAGTCCAAATTTCAGTCTCTACATCTACAACACCCTCAGTAGCTCTTCAAGAACTCCAGTCAATCATTCTCGGGCTGTTCCCAAGTTTTCCTCCCTTTGCGTTGTTCACATTCGAACACCATCGCAATGCAGCGCGCAAATCGGCCACTCGGATTAGACCTTGTCCTTGCGGCGGGCTTCCAGCCAGCACCTGGGAAGGACAATATCCCGAGTGAGATCGACGATATATACTTAAACTGGCCCGAGGATAGGGGACATGCATTGTACAGAGAACTGTTGCTAGCAATAGCATCAGCTGACAGCAAATCCTCGCTAGGAGAACAGCAACACGAGACATCTCAGAATGCCAAGAGGCTTAAAGAAGACTGGAAGCCGCGCCAGCTGGACAAGTGATATGCAGCAAGACTATCGCGCCTACAAGTAAATATCCATTCGGATTAATCCCACAAAGGCCAAGTACAAGGCGTCAAGAAAAGACTATTACACGGAAGCGAGAAATGGTGAAAGTAACCGGGAGAGAATATTGGCTCTTCGCTTGAGATATATAACCAATTTGAGGCATTGGTTTAAAACTGCACTCTTGTGAGTTTAGACAATGTCCAGGCTATACACTAATACTAATGAGTGTCTTAATGTCAGAGCTGCACAATTGCAGGCTGACTTTCTCATAAAGTATCCTAAAGCATTCGACTATGGGTCAGATATCTACGGATTATTTCTGTTCCTTTGTGTTCTTTTTTCCTCTCCTCTTTAGTCTCGTCTTTAACCATTCACAGCGTTGCTTTAGTTAACAAGGGTAAATAATCGAGTGTCAAGGAACTACGTAGGTGCCAGAACCATACAGGCGGCTGGATGGCGGATATATCGCTACTAGTAGCTCGACCCGGTGCTTGATATGTTATTATTTGGTGCAAATAGCTAATTAATGCCCAAATACTCATCTTTTGCAACCTTATCTAAAATCAAGGGGCACCACTGGCTGCTATTGTCTTGTGGAGGGATTTACGTGACGCATTATTACACGATATAATACAGGGCCTGAGCCGCAATACTTGATAGTTAGTATATTGCTGAAGAATATAGTGCCCACCATGTTGCCCCTAGGGAGTCTAAGAATTGTGTTGCAACAGTGTAATCGACAAGAAGAGTTTAAAAGAGCTAACCTAGCAATGCAGAGTTAAAATTTGGAGCTTCAAAATCAACAACCTATGTTGTAGGTTTCATTCTACCACATTGATATTAATATCGCTAATCTCTTAACTCCATCATAGATAACGTTATCACCTTTGATAGACCAGCAAAAGCTATATATTGTTACTAGGGATGACTTAACCGAGAACTTATATTCTTACGTGCTAATGCATATTTGCAGTGCTCTCTAGATTAACTTCTATCGCTGAGATCTTTACGCTTAGGATTTTCTATTCGCGTCATGTATATATTTTAAAAGCGTTCAAAGGATGGTATTATAGAGAGCAACTTCGATATAGAGAGTATTTTAAATGCGGATATCCTTTAGAATTACGTATAACACCACACTCAGTAATTATTCTAGCACAACAGAAGCATCGTTGTGAACGTCCATAGATGCGCTGAACCTAATATAGAGGCGGCAAGTAACCACCACTACTTGTGTTAACAACTATGATAGTTCTAGCCTTAGTAGGTTAAGACTATGAATGTAATGGTATTTGTCAAGGTCACTTATATTGGTGGTTAAACAAGGACACGTAGGGTTACCACGATGGTCTACCTGCATAAAACCAAATCTATGCAAAAGCTAACAGAATATTCTGGCATAATTATATAAGAAACAGAGAGTCCTTGAAGATGTATACACATTTACTGTGTCTAATAACATATATAAACTTATGCTAGGCTAGGTGTACTATGAATATTACTATGCGGCCACTGCACAGGCCAATAATCAACCTATATAAGTTGCATGTGCAGAATTTGCCAGTATAGATCAAGCTTTTTATCCTTTGCACAATACCAATCGTTAATTCTAGTACCTAGCCGCAGGAACTGTGACTGATCCCCGTTACAAATATATAAAACACTCTCCTTGTGGCAGATGTGGTTGATCTCATGACAGATGGTTCCATGTCTCACCAGTCATTTGATCCTTGACAGCAGTCTTCACATCGTGAATTAGGGGTGATACCTTGAAAATGGATGATTGCAATGAGCGAAATGAATACGATAAATTTGAAGGGTTTTCTCATGGCACAACTTGCTTCCGTCTCCGCAGATACGTAGAAAAAAAAGTAGTCTTACAGCTGGCCTACCTAGTGCTGTAGTGTACCTAGCGGAGAGAATGATTACTATGAACGTCATGCCCAATGATCCACCACGTGGCAGGGGTTGTGTCCACTAACAGGGGGCTTCGCTTCGCTTGTCAGGGGCATGACAGACCCGGCAGGCAATTCAGAGAGCCCGTGCAGCTCATGGGTCTGGCACAGTGTCTGGTCTTTTGGTGTACACTAATTTTGGCATCACCATTGATCCCATCGGCACCTTCGGAAAAGGGATGCATCTACTAAGTAGATAGAATCCTCTAAGTCTTAGTAGCCCTCAGGGGTATTAGAACCCTGACGGCCCTCGGGATTTGAAGGTCATCAACTACACGCCCTGCACTACACTAAGTAGGTACAGATACAGATACGTAGGTGTCCGTGGCACAGACAAGATCCAGCTCTATATTTAGGTCGAGATACCATGTTCGGCAAATGGGTCGGGCCAATAAACACCATTCAAGACGTGGTGAATTGCTCACTCATTCACGCTGTCCCGAAAATGGTAGAACTTACACATAACGCCGTCTAATGCATTACAGACTTCTCAGAATTGTGTGTTGCTTCGGTTCGTGAATGTGATGCTGAATGAGCATGCGAGGGGAGACTTAGCGTCTTACATGTTTTAGCTTGGAGGCTAAATTCGCGCTGCAGTACAGAGTAAGCTTAAATGATGAAGCATGTACAGTATGCATGTCGTGACAGGCCTGGCATTAGGCGACTTGGCGATGAGTACACATACACTGGGAGCGGCAATTAGGATTGCCATCCTGATGGCAAAAAATGCATGGCTCTGTCATAGGTAATATATATTGGTAGGACGAGCGGGACAGTAATTGGAGTTCTCGCGGAGCTCTAGCGTGTCTACCGGGCGGCCCTGGAGGATGCTTAATCAAGGCGCTACTCTTAGTCGAACTGGAAGAGCTATATATATCTCCTGTCATTGCGCGCGAACAAGGATGACTAATACGAGCTAAACTGCCAACCGAACCCACTAAAACAAGCGTTGCTGGGAATGTTGTAGGATACGTGTAGGTAGGGATGTGCAGGCACCGCTTGGGCGCCGCTTGGGACGCAAGTCGGTAACCCAAACTAGGTATGGGTAGTATGGTTATCTGGATCTCGGGAATTTGGAGCGAACAACTTAATGCTTGCTCAATGCGATACAAATATGCACGAGAGATAGATACAAGTCTTCCCTGGTGTCAATTTCCTATCCTCCGCAATATTCTCGTTGGCCGCGGATTGTATAAATGAACAATTGAAGCAAAAAGGTTTGAGTAAATACTTGCCATGCAACCAAAAAAATGCGAATCATTCCTCATAGCGGGCCGGCCCGGTTTACGCACACCTCGGTTAGTTTCGTTTATCCCTCATACCCAATCTCATGGTGTTAGGGTCTACCAATAATCCTGGCGTTGTAGCATCAAATCTGGACTTAATAATACAATTGCTTTCGTCCTTGAGATTCACACAGTCCTTCCCATGATTGGCAGTCCAACGACCTACGCATAGACACCCACTTTACAACGTACCTACACTGCGAATCCAATGCGAATACCTTGCGAAACCTGCATCTACCTACATGAAGAGATGGGGTCGCTTCATCACGCCCATGTCGACTCACGAACGGGGAAATGATGAATGAATAGCTTGAGAATAGTGTACGGTGACGAACCGATGGTATGACTGTGGAATATCTTGCTCATGAGCATATTGATCCAAACTTGCGGCTCAGTTGAAGCCTTTCCTACTGACTACTCACGCGCTGTCATGCTATGTGTGTGCAGTAGGAAGTTTGCTTTGCCCCTTCGATTTGAAATAATTCTCCACGCGGCGTCGCCCTAGTCCTGTTGCCTTAGTGTTCGGGAGGAGATGTTGCAAGATTCTATCTAGTGTACGCCGTTCACCTCAGGATGAACATGACGCAAGATATCAATTAGGCAGGTCTTCTCGGCCAACTTTGATCTAGTGTAGGCAAGGTCGTGTATTTGATGTCCCATTAGCACTTTGTCTCACAATATGGGCCGTGCCGGTCGAGGATGTTATCGGCAACCCCTACCGAACAGGTTCTTGAAAATTTAACCAGTATTCTGTCCTAGTAGGTAGTTGTGTAGTGCGTCTAGATGCCTAGGTGTTCCCAATAAAGTATTGCGCAGGCAAGTCAGTCAGCTTATCGGACATGTTACAGTTGTATTTGCCAAGGGCTTGGCATGGGGCCTTGCAGCTAAGCCGGTTCTAGCGTGCTCGTCTTACACCACACTTGTCGTAGACAGCTTCTTCTTAAAGCTATTTTTGCCAGGGACCCGTTGTCTAATTAGGATTGAAACTAACTTTAAGACCGTTTCACTTTAGACATATGCTTCATATATACCACTCTGCCGCTGACTTCGACGTTGACAGCTTGGCTAATGGCTTACCAACGGTTTGACTACACCAGAACAGGACGGAGACTATACGTGGAATTACCGTGAGCCTCGCTGAAGTGGGCTGAATGAACCTGCGTAAGGTGGGCCAAATACGTGGCTCTTACTCATGAGTTGCCCTACACGTAGTAAACCTCATTGTTTGAACAAAAAGTTGACATGCCCCAAAGTGTTCATACCTTAGCTTGAGAAGAGCGTCCGGGGATTTATGGCAGGTCCATCCTTGAAAAAAAATATTATGGAGTAATTAAGGTAGGTATCTGCTTCTCTGCCACACCCCTTGACAGAGTCAGACTGCAAGGAACATGAGAGCAGGTTTTCGCCCTCCCCATCTTCGACTTAAAACTGACTGCCGATTACGTAGCCGGTCGGATCATGCTTCATTACTACGGTACATATCTCCATATTCCCGCTAAGTAAGACGTAAGGTGCCTAAAGGATGCAAGCAGGGGTTACCTGTTTTTTTTTTCTCCCTCTACTTTCCGCTATTCTGCGGGCTACACTCCCTCAGAAGCAAGAAACCCCCACACCGCAAACCGTTCAGATCCAAGCTATGTATTTAGACCCCATTCGCGTTGTTCAAGGAATCAGCTGGCGGATTTAGTGCCTGGTAATCGAGCCATAATAAGTAAGCTCGGTAGCTTAATTGGACCTGAAGGCATTAGATCAGCCCCAAAACCCAAAGCTTGGCGGAGACCTTACTTTATACCCTCAGCTGGATCCCAACCTACAGAACACTTGTTGCAGAAAAAAACCTGTCACTCTCCTCCTTATTACCGTATCTCACACGTGTGGAGCGACGTCGAAAGTCACGAAAGACATTAATCGACCATAGATTGATTTATGAGGGAGCTCGGCTAACCACCGGCTAAGGTAGTCGACTAGTCACACTCCCTCATCGGCCATTTCAGACGCACTCCCGTCTCATAATCATGAACAATCTGTCTCGCCACATAGCTTGTAAACTATGTCGCGACAGAAAAGTACGGTGTGACGGAGGCCAACCCTCTTGCGAGAAGTGTCGCCGGTCTGGCGAGACATGTATCTATGTGCCGACTCACAAACCCACAAAAGCCGACTTGGCCCAGACCATCGAGAGTTTACAGGAGCGATTAGGTACTATCCCTGCTGCTTTGGGAGTTGTCGAGGGTGGCGGCATGCCGAGAGGCTGACGTGCGGCAAATACAGATAAAGCAGAAGCCTACATATTAACACATAGTAACACGAATAAACCTACTACTCCTAATGAGCAAATGCCGATTACGACACCCAGCTCGGCGATCGGAGTCGAGTATCCGGACTGTTCGGCGTTCAACCTGCAAATGTCGACGGCGGTGCCGACGGGAGACCCGTTCATGTCGGCGGGGGTTCACGGCTTGCCGTCCACCCCCTTCTCGCACCACTCACTGCCAATGTCGCCGGAGAATCTAGATGGCGAGTTCATGAACTATATACCTAGCCCGCATATGGGTGTCCCTAACGACCCGTCTCATTTCCAAATGGACGACCTGAGACGGATAGACGAAATGTCGGGACCCAGTACCACCCCGTCCTCGTTCCGGCGTGAGAGCGTGTACTCGCATCGACAGATGCCCAGCCTCCGGGAAGTCAGGATAGTCAACGGCTCATCTACATCTACGACGTCGCCGCCGCCGTCGCCCAGCGGGAGGGGACACAGAGCGGACGACGCCAACCACATCCTGGCCGAGCTCACAGCCTTCGGCATGGCTGTATTTAACACGCAGGCCGAGATCGCCGGGATTT
Source organism: Ustulina deusta (assembly GCA_023159155.1). Classification (NCBI taxonomy): domain Eukaryota; kingdom Fungi; phylum Ascomycota; class Sordariomycetes; order Xylariales; family Xylariaceae; genus Ustulina; species Ustulina deusta. The sequence continues at coordinate 50,909 of JAJNNX010000082.1, read as the reverse complement.
CCTCCGTCGTGGCAGAGTACCTGGAATGGATGCGCAAAGCCCCACCGACGAACGGACAGGGGCCGCCCAAGGCAAACCCGGCCGTGTTGGAGACGCTGGAGACGCGCGTGCGCGAGCTGAATGCTCTGGCGGGCACGAGACACATGGACGCCTGGAGGCAGTCGGTCACCAGGCTCGAGAGGATACCCGGCGTGGGCGCCATGCTGAACCTGTTCGATAACGAGATGCAGCGGCGGAGTGGTGAGACGGCCGAGTTCTTCCACACCAACTACGACATATGTTCACCACTTCCGGAGCAGCTGATGCGAAAAGAATAGCCTATGCTTCGCTCCGACGATTACGATTACGAGACACACCATGATACATGGTATAGATATATATATTTATATATCTATATATAAAAGTCGTCCTCCTCTACCTATCGCAGGACGACACTGCATCTTGTATTGTACATATGGCGGACCACGGGGTTTTATTTAACGTGCGCCACTGCAAAGACAAGGGAGTTGGGGCTGTGGTTTGGCGGGTTCTGCATGTAGATGGGCATAGAGAATCGATTTTAGACCATACAAATGAAATTTGCCATCTGGGGTTTACCCATGAACAACAACCAACCCCCCCCCCTTTCGGTACGGGTTTCGATTGATGTGGCTCGAGAATAGGCGGTCACGACATCGTATTACTTTACCCATAGGTAATACATGCCGTATAGTGGTTGTGTTCGACTTTACGCTTTCGAGACGCACCGATCCGGTCGTTTGGGAATTAGCCGACGTTGGCGGTGAAGGGCCTGGAATCGTGCAATTAGCTCAGCACTTATGCCATGCTACCCCCCCAAAATCTTAATTCTACACCGTTAAGTTTGTGTGCTTGAGGTCCCCCAAATACGCCTGCCGATAATTAGAGCTCGGGGTGTATGTACCCTGGCGTCGCTTACATAGGTAGGTATTTTACCCCCACTTCCTTACCTTGCTCCGAATGCATCAAAACCTGCAACTCGACTGCCGAGGCCTTGGTTGGACAACATCCAAGTCCTGCATTTCCCCATTGTATTCGCCGTCACGTGCAGGGTGCTCGGACAGGGCCGAAGGTCACTTGCTGGCGTTTGTGTCTGGCTGGCGAGTCACGAGAGTAGTGAAATTGGTTTTTCTACTTGTTGAAGCTCAGTGTGTGCGTGGCCAATACGAATCCCGACGGCTCGGACCAGGAACTTGGATAATTTAGCCCGCCGATATCCGAGCCAAGGCAACGCTGCTCTTACTCGTTCCATTTCAGGTGAGGGGATACGCTATAAATCACCGAAGACGGCGGGCCAGCCAAAGCGATATGGTGAGCCGGGTCTGGCAGCCTCCCTGCATTACGACACGGCGTCAAGCGGTGACGCCGCCATGTCTGTCCTGTCTGTCTGTTTGTCACCTTATCAGTCAGCGAATGCAATGCAGGCGCTGTGAAACCCGTGTGGCTGCGACAATGCCGCCACAAGTTGTCGCAATCAGGGACACTACAGGAACCTGATACGCCGTATTATTTGACCGTTATTGTTTATACCGTTTGCAAGTTCGCAAAGGCCTCTCTCTCTCTCTCTCTCTCTGGCTGATCGCGGGGATTGATTATCCGCGGCATGGCTCAGAGTGAGTTAGTTTAGTCGTGATCGACTTACACACTGATGTCACGGGTCGACCTTATTGCCCAAAATAAGTTTAACCTCGCTGTGATGCCGTGCTTTAGCGGCGGATAGGATGACGAGCATGAGAGACCCGAGACAATGCCGTGAGGCGATACGGTTGGTTCGCACAGAAAGTATTAGCGGAAATCGACGCTATCGTAGTGTTGAAGGGATGTGGATCCTTGGAATGCAGGATCCATGATGCATATACTGGGCAGAGACTTGGCCGTCTGAGGGTGCTTTTCCTGCCTTGACCAGCTATGTCTGCCTGCCTGTCTGCCTGGTTGTTGAATGTAATAGTAATTTTCTCCCTTTTTTTTTCCCGCATGTGTCGTCCGGAATATCGATATGCAGTTCCGCTGCAGATTCTCTGTACAGGTCCTACATGAAGGCAGCCTCGAACAACCTAGACAGCCAGTACCTTATTGGCGGCTCTTCGGATCTGGTACTCCTATCTATGCGGCCCAGCATCCTTCCATGCGGCTTTGGTATTAGCGCTTATCTGTGCTGCTGCAGCGTTCCTGCAATGGGGTGTATGTCGATGGCAAGGAAATATGTCGGAAGTAAGCAGATAAGAAATTAGATCATAAGTCTAACATGATATAGATCCGAATCTTAATAGATATCGACGCGTGGCGCTTTCGCTATGCGGGTTAAATGGTTCCTGTCCTTCTTAGTCTAGATAAGATAATATGGCATAGGTGGAGGGATTTGTCCTGCGTGTATCATCAAGTCGGCTCAAGCTGCCCAAACAGGAACAACCTAAGTCTAGACGGGTCCAGGTCTAGACCACAAGTTATGTCGACGGACGACCCGTCTGACTTGGCAGAAGAGCAACCGTTCGGTATGGTGCTCGTTCTTGGTATTCTTCGCTATCCGCCCGATTCCGATGCCATGCCGTCTTGAGAACGTCGGAATTAGAGACTCCGGGCCCCCGTATCGGCGGCTGTTTTATTCCCGCGGCCATCCTCTCCTCCTTCAGAGCTCCCACCCATCTGTCTCGTCGCAACTGGTCGATACAACTGCGTCGACGTGGCTGAGAAGTCGTGCACACATACCCAGCTCGCCGGGGCGCAAATATAAGTGAAGCAGAAGAGTGCTTTCGGGCGGGAGTCGCGGGTTTATTAATAAGTGGGTGGCGACTGGAAGTCGGGCGAAGACTTGGGTCTCGGGCCGGGGACAGGGGCATTGTCGGCGTAATTCACCGGCTTGATTTTATGCCATCCGCCGTGCTTCCGAGATGTCAAGAAGCAAAGACGGTCAACTCGGTAGTTTCTACTTCGAAGGTGCCTGCAGATGTAGACTTGGCCGTTGTGCAGATCTATCGAGTAAATCCCTAATCGCGTGGTTGTGAGCACCGGGGTTCATCAACGATATATATCTAGAGATATATGTCGAATGACCAATATGTTTACGAGAGGAGAACGACATCGCCTGTAGCACAATTAATTTCGGCTGGCCACTCGTATCGATTTAATGTCGACAGATGCTATGGCCGGACCGAAGAGACCGAGAATTCAACCACCAGCGTGTTGCCACCAAGTCTAATTATAATTATAGTGCCCTCGAGTGTTGTATTCAACTTCACCTCTCTCCGTCCGTGATGTCACCGCATATTGATGATTCTCTTATGTGGACCAAGCAATATTACTACAAAGGTCGAAGATACTAATGCGGTAGTGCAGGTAGTGTAGAAATCATATAACCGCCATGCGAACCGGCACGCTGATTTCGGGTTGTGTGGTTACCTCGGGCCGAGCCTCCAAACTGAGGCCGGATTGGTTGCGACCTACACGTGTATCTACCCTAGACCCCTGAACCATAATAAGTATGTAGGTACGGACCCAATGATTTGGTATTCATATCGGTTGGTGTACTCAGGGTCGGCGCATCGTGCCTACACAATCCATAGATAGCGGCCTGAGTTTAGAAGGTAGAGATGGTTGGACGCCTACCCCTCCCTCAGCGTGACCGATTTGCTAAATACTACCCAATTAGGTAGGTACCTGGCCTACTGACATCCATGTGATAGTGTTGTATTCCCTAAAGGAATGCCCCGTACTTAAATATGAGTAAGAGGTATAGGAATAAAAAAGGCAAGATGCAAATGAAGAACGGCTTTATAGAACCCCGCCCTTCTTATGTGCTCCTTTTTAAGCATCAATTAAAGGAACTGGTATACCTGGTTCTGCCACGATGTTTCACCACCGCATAAAAATAGTATGCAAAGGCACGATTAGCTGGGGTAGCCCTGAATGAGGGGAGATTTTTATACCTACACGATATCTGATGAAATATGAATACCGACCTGTTAAGTTCTAAAATATGCACTCCCTGAACAACACAATCTGTGGGATAAAAGGACTACCTAGGTACTATGCTAAGTTAAAGAAATACAAACAATAATAGTCCCTTAATCGCATGCTTTCCATCACCCTGTCGAGATAGAAACGAATGTTCAGAACAGTCAATCAAATATGCAGTGTTCTACGTTGGGAAGCTACCTATGTGGGTTAGCGCCAGAATAGTATGACGCCATACCGATTGTAGAGAGTTTGAACGATAAGATAAGATAAGAATATCCCGCCAAAAAAATAAAAAAGACGAATGTAACAAAGCTACCTAGTACTTACCGTACTATGATTCAACAACGATGATAAAACAACAGCACCCACGACAGCAGCAATAACGCGGGGGATTTTGGCCCTTCTGGAGACTCGATGAAGAGTGGCTATGAGGTAGCCAGGAAACTACGGGTGCCTTCTTCCATACGCTCGACGGCAACGAAAGCGGCAGAGTCGGTGTTTGCGAACATCGCGCTGCCGAAAACGACGCTCTTCGACAGCGAATCGGCCGCTGTCTCGGTCCTGAGGGCGTCTCGTTTCGCGCGGAGCAAAAACGCGCGCTTTATCCTCTTCTCCCGCTCCCGCCCCCGCCCGCCGCCACCATCCACCAGGCGACACCGCCAGACGGCCTTCTCCCTCAAGATGCTCAACTACGCCCAGATCGTCACGACGCCCACCGCCGACACGCCCGGCACCACCATCCTGCTGCATTTCGACAACCAGCGCTATGTCTTTGGCCACGCCGCCGAGGGCACCCAGCGCGCCTTTGTCCAGCGCAAGCTCGGCCTCGCCAAGGTCGAGAACCTGTTCCTGTCCGGCCCTGTGGACTGGCACGGTGCTGGTGGCCTGCTGGGCTTGATTCTCACCGTTGCCGATATTGTGACCTTGTCCAAGGAGCAGGTCGACGTCAACAACGTCGCCAAGCAGAAGAGAAACCCTTCCGCTGCCGCCGTCGCTGCCGTGCAGCCCCGCTTGCACATCCACGCCGGCAAGAATATCGCGCATCTTCTTGCCACCTCACGCCGCTTCGTCTTCCGGCAAGGACTTCCTATAGAGCCCCACGAAGTACGCTCCGACCCTCGTAGCCCCCACGCAGCCGCGCCCTCCTCCGAGCCCGACTGGAAAGACGCAAACATCAATGTGTGGTATATGCTCGCCAAGTCAGATGAAAAAGAGTCGCCTCTAGCTAGTCCGCGTAAGCGGAGCCACGATGAATTCACTGAGCGCGCTGCGACAACACACCTCATCTCTCGCGATGACGACAGCCACAAGGTTGCCGAGGTGATAGTTACACAGATGTTTGACTCGGACTGGACAGCCGATGCGCTTGTTGAGACGACATTGCATCGGGCCAAACTACCAGCGAAGCTCTTCGTGCGCAATCAAGAGGGCCACCTACAGGTATATACCGGCCCGATGCCTGGCCGCGACGAGCATGTTCCTGATATTCCCGTATTGGTTCGCCAGCCATGGCCTGGCGCCACTATCTCTGAGCTGCCCCGGACCGAGCCCTCCAAGCAGTCCATGTCCTATATTGTAAAAGGGCAAGATAGGCGAGGCAAATTTAACCCTCAAGCAGCCGAACGATTAGGTGTTGCCAAGACTGATTATCGGCTCCTTACAAACTTGGAGAGCGTGAAGGGTAAAGATGGAAATTTAGTGAGCCCGGACATGGTTCTTGGCGAGACCGTGGCTGGCACCGGCTTCGCTGTTGTTGACTTACCAGACATCTCTTATATTGATGCCCTGGTCAACCGACCCGAATGGGCAGATAACCAGATAATGAACGGCGTATACGTCATCTTCTGGCTTCTAGGGCGTCATGTCGTTGATGATGCACGGTTGCAAGCTTTCATGCAGAAAATGTCCTCGATAAAGCACATAGTGACCTCTGCCGACACCTGTCCCAACATGATCGCCCTCGAATCCGCAGCCGTGCAAGCCTACAGACTGCGATGTGTCGATCCCGACCGTTTCCCTTTACCTGCGTACAACAATAAGCTGTCGCTTTCAGGGACTGCCCCCGCCTGTTCATCTCCATATGAAATCGGCCGTGTTGGAAAAACCGTACAATTCGCTCCACGGTACCAACATCAAGATGATAAGATACTGCCATTCCCAAACATTGACAAGCTTGCTCAGGCATTTTTAGATAAAGGTGTCTTGAAGATGGCTGCCCAAGCAAAGAGGAAAATCTGCGACCCAGACTTCTTAGCGAAGATGAAGAAGGCAGAGGCAGACATCCCTAACAAAGACACCGAAATTATCTCGCTTGGTACCGGCTCCGCACTACCTTCTAAATATCGTAACGTTTCCTCTACGCTGGTTCGTGTGCCAGGCTTAGGAGGCTACCTCTTCGATGCGGGCGAAAACACCATGGGGCAGCTACGCCGTGTCTTTGGTAACGAGCTGCCCTCTGTGCTCCGAGATCTCAAGGTCATCTGGATTAGTCACCTTCACGCGGATCATCATTTGGGTACCACTTCCGTCATCAAGGCTTGGCACGAAGAAACAATGAAGTCTGATCCATCAGCAAAACTCGTTGTCTCCTCTCACATTCACATGATTGATTGGTTACGAGAATATGCCGATGTTGAAGACTTTGGCTTCGACCGTCTGGTTTCCATCCCGTTCACGAGGTTTAATCCAAAAACGCGCGTCGGCGAACCACACGTGTTTAGCAGTGAGGAAACCGAGCAATTTGGCCTGAACAAGATTGAGGCATGTTATGTTGATCATTGTTTTGGGGCGCTTGCCACTGTCTTTACCTTGTCCTCGGGGTTGAGAATAGCATACTCGGGTGACTGCCGCCCCAGCGATGCTTTTGTGCAAATTGGTCGAGGCGCAACAATCCTGATACATGAGAGCACGTTCGATGATGAGTTACAAGGGGATGCAATCGCCAAGAAGCATTCAACCATGTCAGAAGCTATCGCCGTGGGTCGGAGGATGGGTGCGAGGAGAATTCTCTTAACCCACTTCTCCCAGAGATATCAGAGAATTCCCATGATAGAAGAGGACTTTGAAATTCGACCCGACGTTAAAACGGACAACAAGGCCAAGGTTGATGAGGTGATACTTTTTGGATTCGATTACATGCGCGTTAAGCTCGGGGAATTCAGGAAAGCACAAGCATTTCTACCGGCTATTCAAAAGTTATTGGAGGAGCACAACAACGAATAGAAGTCACATAAAATCTCTACGATGAGCAGCGATTAGATCGGAACCCTCTACTCTCCGAAAAGACAGCGATTGAATGTATATTAATGGCGAGTTCCAATAACATGGATTGACGAAATGTATGGATATAACGCAGGCAAATTGGTTCATTGCCAATGCCGAACTATGTAGTATTGAATATTTCTGAAGCAATTTGCATTTCGGACCAGAGAAAAACGTATACCAGCGACCATTACCGATATCATGGCATCCCTTACGACGGCCAAAGTGTCGGTAGTGGGGTCGAAGTATGGGTATGTCATGAATATGTCTCGTGCGAGGGCCATATAATTCACTAATATGGGAATCCCCTGGTTTTCTGCTAACAATATAAAAAAAACGCGTCACGGCTTCTATGGACAGCGCTGCCATGACGACCGAGTACCCTCGAGAATAGCTGGCTTTTCGCTAGCGAACTAAAGGAGAAAATCACAGCGTAATGCTAGCGTTTCATCCACAAATGTATTGAAGTGGTATGAGTAAGAATAGAGTGGCTTGATATGAGGGAAAGCCATCTTGTGGCTTTAAATATTGGAGGTGTATAAACTTTGAGCGCTGCCTTTGCTATAACTATTAGAAGAAAATCATTAACCACTTCTTAGCTAGCATTCGCGTTGAATTAAAAATTTGTATTCTCTCTTGATCGTTCGCTTCCCCAATATTAATTATTAAAAATATGCTAGGAAGTGTAGGTTCGGCCTGTCTCCTATCTAGTATCAGGGCAAGGTAAGTGTTCCCCATGCTAGCATGGCCTATTATTTACTATTGCCCACTTCAATAGGTAGGTACTTAGTCTATATCATTTCCTCGCTGATGAAAACGGGGTACGAGCTACGCATCCATGCAGGCTGGTGGCTTTTAGGGCTGTGCCGCTTGTGCTACGGTTCCGTCCCCATACATGCCCGCAGCGCCTTGCCCACGTCTTATCCTACACGCTTAGGTCGTATCCGGCTCGCCGTTGCTGCCCGGCGGCCCGAATGCCCATCCCCACCATTTCGATCACAGCGTCAGGCGGAAACGGACGGATCATCCGCCGTCATAGGGCGGCACTAAATACTCTCATATCAATTTACAACATACGCTGGATGGCGTGATTCATCTACGGATTATTCGCTCACCTAGCCTTCCATGCAGGTTATCGGCCTTTTCTCAAGCTGCCATACACCTGAAAAACGCAGTTGATCAATTAGTTGTAAGGGGCTTCATTATTGTTTCTATCAAACCTGACAGGCAGGGAGGGCATTTACCAAAACGTAAGTTGCTGATTGGCACTGTCGCCCGTGACAGTAATCCTGTTCCCAGGTACATTGACGCCCAAGATCCTGCCCAATAAGTCGATTTATTAGCGCATTTTCTCAACGAGATGACTGGCATATGTTTCTCAATCGACTCACGGAAACGTTGCGAGAGCCGACTCGGTAAAAGCCCCCACAAGCACCACTGCCGTGGGAAGGCCGGCGGCCTTTGGCTGCGTCCTTAATCTCCCGCTTGGCTTTGTTTGCGGGTACCTGCCGGCCCTGCGCGGCCGTGCGGAACGCAGAATCTGATGGCACGAACACTTTCACAGTCGTTTTTTGGATGGCTTTTACGAAGCTGTGCTGCTTTGCGATCACCTCCCGTGCTGCGAACGACCTATGCTTGTTATTAGTAGGGATGAGAGTTTGCGCATCATCTACCTAAATCTGCCATCGTGGTTGTTACACCCGCGGGGAGAGTGGATATGTCGGAGCCGGCACGGTGAGGGACTTCGATCGGAGCACCAGCGGCAGCGAGGGCGCGGAGGACGGGTGAGCCGACCCACCCCCGATGGCCGTATATAGCGATACGATTGAACGACATGGCGTATTATTGTTGATCAATATTATGTATCTAGGCGACTGGAGGTAATGAGTCCTCGCTTCAACTCGGAGAACTTGATCGGGGGGATGAGCCAGATATATAGCCGGACGTTGATGGGAAAGATGGGGGGGATTACTTACATTGACTGGAGGCATGCCACCGAAGAAAACCCCAGACAATTGCAGAGAAAGGGATGTACAGAAATGGTCATCCAAAGTTGTCATTTAGGGCCCTATGAGGGCCCGCCAAGAACCCATAAGCTTACTTAAGTTTTGCGTGATGTTAAAGTAGTTGGAAATTAGCTTTGGTTATGCCGGAGGTTCTCTATAGAAGTTTGGTCTAAAATAGGGGTTTACCACTGCTCCTATATATAAAGATAACCGAAACTATACCTACACTTCTATAAGTAGCGAAGTGGTGCAAATCGGTTACAGGGGTCTAGTACACGCATGAGCCACTTAGTGGCTGTACTCGTACAGGGGATAAAGACACCAAGAGCGTCGATTTTCGCGATAGTTTGAGAGGAACACAACACACTTAGCTAGGACTGCGACTGAATTGATTTCTCTTGTCTCTTTAATTTTATCAATTGATTCCTTACGAGAACTGAGTGATTACTATGCTAGGAAGTGTAGGTTAGGCCTATCTCCTAGTGTAGGGGCACTGTAATGTTTCTACGGGTTAGGGACAGCTAATCACAGTTGCCCACTTCAGTAGTAAATGATAATTAAGAAGAACTCTGCTAATTAGAACAGAAGGTAATAAAATTCTTCGAAGCCTATTGTAAATCTTTGTCATCTTCCTATGGGTGTAGCAAGGGGATTCTAGCTATATCGGTGTCCTAGTAGACTTGCATAGCTATAAATGGCTAAGTAAGTGTCAGAGTGGGTTAGTCCAGAGTGAATAGAGAGTCTCATCTGCAGCTGGGAAGCAGGTAGGTAGTTAGGGCTCAATAGAGTGGTCAATTGATTCCTGAACCTTCCAAATATCTAGGGGGGCAACACTATTATATATACAGAATACTGATATATCCACTCCCATGGGGTAGTGTAATATATATCCCTGACAGTAAGCCTATTTAGCAGACGGCTAAACCACAACTAAGTCAAGATCTTATTGTTGGCTTTCAGCCTCCCTTTGTAAGTCAGACATACGAGTCTAGAAAAGCGAAGATAGCCTCTAGGCGAGGCCAGGCAAGCAGTCTAAATAGTCCCTAGTTCCCACCTTACTCCCAGTGAGCCTTGAAAGGTCACAAAACCTTTAGCATCCTTGAAGATTATTGCGAAATCAAGTATTCTCTCCCAGCCGTCGATGAGCCCCTGTGATAGCTTTTGCCCTTATAGTTCATTCAATAACGTTGAAACAGGTTCCACTGGGGTGGATGTGAGTAATTCGGTTGAGGATTTTGGTGACGGTAGAGGGAGCCAACCTATCACTGTGTCAGGCAGACACTGACTGCAACAAGGTTGAGGAGATAAAGGCTCATGTAGTACCGGTAAGTTTTTCTATCGCTTTCAATGGACCTCCATGCGAACAGGCGAAATATGATACCGGCGGTCAAAACACCAATGGCAGTAGAGACCGTTAAAGTGGATGCGTCATATCTGCTGGCTAGCACGCGCTGGAACACGTAGATATACTGGAAGAAAGTAGTATGATTAGATGCTGGTAAAACGGTTGCTTTCGTCTTGTGCTTACCCCAAATATTACAAGACCCACAGAATGGTAGATCCGTGCTTCACAGGTAGTTGTCAGCCACAGGCCGCTTGTTTCAAGACATAGGTAAAGAATATCATACCTGGAATATCACCCAACAGTATGACTGTTGTCCGGCGACCAACTGCCAAATCACCTGGGACATCCCGTATATCTTGAATTCCTATCGTCGGATACATCCACAAGGCGAGGACTTTCACCCAATACCAACTGGAAATGGGGTCCGATCCACCAATATGCCAGGCAGCCATCAACTGAGCGACCAGGGCTAAAGTAATAGAGAGGTCCTTGGTAGGCTCGAAGTCAGATAGCCCGACGCTATACTTCCAGGAGCCAAAAATGGTAGCAAGCCATAATAGTGTCCATATTTGAGTGCCCAAGGCATAGCTATAGACAAGCCAGGAAACCAGTCCAATATAGTAGCGGATTCTTGCAGACCGAAGAGTCATAGAGTTAGTCACAAGGGGCCGATCTGGTTTATTGATCTTATCCTCGAGATAGTGTGCTGGGCGAGCGGTTTGGTTCGTAAGCTCAAATACATATTGATTGAAGAAAGCGTATATCAATGTATCTGCCCAAGTTAGTACACGTTCTGTTGGTTGTCGAAGTATTCATTCCATACAAACCAGACGAACAATGATTTCATGCCGCGATGCTCCTTTATGCAGCAGAGAGGCCATGGTGAAAAGAGGGAAGGGAACAAAGGCGCCATCTAAATTGCTCTTGAGGAGATTCCAACAAATAGAAGCCTCACTAAGGAGGCATAAATAGCTAGACCAAATAATTGATTTCATAGTGTTGGTTTTGGGGGCTAATTCTCTCGGGGTCTCAAGGTCCGTAGTCTCTTTCCTGACTTCGCCTGGGAGTCTATGCTGCCTTTATACCCAACGTTGCCTAACTACAATTGTAGCGCCTCTAGGACTGCGAGGTCTGCTAGGTCTTCTTGCATATGGCTTGGGTCTAGGTCACCTCCATTTCTCCCAGGAGGGCTTACCCGAATCTGTGAGGGGGTTGGCATTCCGAGTTGCACTACTATCTTCCGTGGCAGACAGAGAAATGACCTATATGGTCAACATAGCAGCCCTATTCCAGCCTATTTCTTGAACTAAGCTGATATACTCCGGACCTCGTGACTACGGCGCCTCTATGCTGCCGGACGTGATTGTAATTACCACGACGAGACCACTTCCGACAATCTGTCCTCGTAAGGGATGGATTGCCGCACACACAACGCTGACCACGAGCCCAGAGGGCGGGGCCAACCGAAACTGTTTGACTGTCACGCGTGCCCTTTTAGGGTTGATCTGAGTGATATTTCTGCAAAGGCTACATGTTGTAGAACCGGAATGAGCAATGTACGCTGGGAAATAGTTAATTATACTAAGCCGTAAGCCCCGAGGGCGGCCTGAAGACTCTGTCTTTCCCCGGCGTTAAATATACCAACCAATCAACCAACCTACAAGCAAATCTAACCCAAGCTTTGCTTCCCTTGGCCTCGGAAGCCCCGAAAAGATTATTCACGTGCAGATCATGTGCCTACATGAGGGAGAAAAAACAGTTGAAAGGAAAACGCAGGGAGCACAATAGGCATTCTCCATTCTCGTCGTGTTATCGGAATCTGCGGGATTCTGGCATAAGCTAGTCCTGTGCATGCTGCATTTGCTGTGGATAGGGTGTCACAGCGGCTAGCCCCGGATGTCGTTGTGCCAACAACCTCAAAGGCCAGCAATACCCCTAAGTGGCATATCCGGACTGCCATGTGTCTTATATACGCCTCCGGGTACGACCCGAGTAAGATCCGTGTATGCCAGAAATACCCGCAAGTAGCATGTCTGGGCTGCCGGATGTCTTATATACGCCTCCGGGTACGATCCGATGACAACTATTCCCCATCTCGTATGTGGTTCGTCCCTGAACCACCTAGGTCCAAAACCGATCACCTACGAGATAAGTCATAAGGCGAAAAACAAAATAGCGCTGATCGGACTCGAACCTATCCACCTCATGACCTGGCTACCCACCATTACCTCACTCTACGTACCAGAGTAGAATAGCTGTGCGTTAAGCCCCCAAGTGGTCCGCAACTATCACTACCCCGCACCGGCTAGGTCTTACTGCTATTTTATAGACTTACAGCCACATTATCGATCGGCAGCCCTCTGGTCTTACGATCACTCGAAATGCCAAAGTAGTGCGTTATAGTTACTTCACTTGTCAGCCAGCAAAAGACTACGACTTGCACGTCTAGGTTTAACTAGAATCGAACCGCTAGTTTTTTGCAACATCAAGATCTAGTAACCAGTACTTTAAGATATAATTGTTATAGCGGCCAACCTGTATGCTGTTACGCTAACACCCTAAAAAGTTAGCAATACGGTTATAGCATTGGAGAGAAAAGCGAAGTTGTAGAAGAGATGGAGGTAATTGATGTAAAACCACCGTGAGGGTAATATATGGGCACTGTCCTTCGTACCTTCCCATAATACCTTAAAATAGGATATCTAGGCTTCTATATATCTTACATATGCTTCCAAGTATGATCCATGTATGCTAGCAGGCGTAGCATAATAAATAAATAATTATTGTATAAAATATTAAAATTTCATAGATGTATCATGGTGATACACTCTGTGCCCCTGTCATACCTATTCTAGTTCTACAATATCAACCTAATAATCTACTCGTTGGCGAGTTCGAACGGCTTATTAATTATCGAGGTCTTCCCACTTTACTCACACAGTCAAGAATGAATTCAGCGCTCATGTGCCTTTTATTTTCACTACAGGGCGATTTTTTCCCTCGAGCGTTTTACACTAGTTGTGCCCCATGTCCAGGGCTCGAACGTCTGCCGCAATGTATATGGTGTAATATCAGTATATATTCCCATCCAGGCCCACTACTAGTCTAGGTAATTATAGCCGACATTCCAACTTAGTAATAGCCCCCCTCTATTAACGACTCGATCACTGCACCGGCGCAAAAGTGACGCTATCAATGCGATCCAAGCTAGTGACAGAGCCGAACAGAAACTCGAACTTGATAGTGACTGTGTTATTGGTGGGCGTGTAATTGACCGTGTTGAGCGTAAAGTCGCCGCCGAAGCCGTGATCTGTCGCATCAATAGTGTAGTAGGCCACGTTGTTGAACATGACCCCGATGAACCCGGCGTTGCGGTTGTCGAAGTAAGTCCAGAAGGTCAGCTGGTAGGGCGCATTGGGCACCACGGCGACCGGTGCGCTGATGATCCTCGCCGAAACCCCGAGCTGCGGGCTCCGGCGCTGGCTGCAAGAGCCAGGAGGGCTGCTGCTGCGAGCAGCTTCCGGGCGGGAGAGAGAGAGAGAAGAGTCATAATCGCGAGTGTCTTATTTCTGCCGATGCTGGGCGATTTCTCGGTTAATCCAGTGGCCGTGAGCAGAGAGAGCTAACAGATACCTCAAAGATACTGTTTGTGCGATGCTATGCATTCCTTCTGGAAAGGAATCATGCTTTATACCCGTCGCCTAACTCGCTGGTAGAGCTTACTCGGTACACCTACGCGCAGGCTCAGTATCAAAGCAATAATGCTACTTGCATCAACGGCTGCTTAACGGTTCGTGTCACTAGATCTAGTCGGGTATGAAAGCCGGGATTTCAATCGGTCTGTGGCTGGCCACCACCGCCTAGACCAGCTGCGCTACGACAAATCTCACAATCCAAAAGTCGTTCGGCATCACGCCATTAGCTGAGGGCAACCTCAATATTGAATTTCACGAGCTTTGGTGGATTGCTACAGTAAGACCTGCTGCATGTCAGGCGCCGAGCTGAAGTTCTGCAGATGCATAGGATAGGAAAGGCTTGAATTTCTGACCTTTTGGCACGCAGAGATGAGACGGGTTCGCTATCCTGCTAAGCGGTAGTGAATCAACACCTTAAACATTCAACTCATTTCCTCATCTTATTGAATTCATATAGGAACGCCAGTTCGTGTACAGTTGAAATTTGGGGGCTGTTTATTGGAGGAATTTGTACTTAAATCAATATGTCACATTATACATCTATGTTAAACAACTTGTTCGTATAAATCACGGTTCACAGCACCATAGAATTTACGCTATTTGCATGAAACCCTGCCACTTCCTTGGGTATTGATGCATATAAACCATGCTCTCGCTGTCCGGCTCAAGAACGTCGGTTCTGCTGTAGTGCACCTACATGGGCTCAGCTGGGCACCCCATCCAAAGCACCCCTGTCAAGAAGCCGGTATTCCGACCATGCAGAAGAAATTCAAGAGATCTGCTAGGTACATCTAAGCAATATGGCGATGTTATTCAACCAACCAACCAACCAAAAAAAAAAAAATCAAGACATCCGATCAAGCTATGAAGTAGGACTTCTGTTTCTTAATTGCGCACTGGTTTTGCTGGTGATTAGGTGCAGTGGCTGTTGTCGGATTTAGCACTAGCGATCTCGCCACGTATTGCCCGCAGAAGGTGTGTTATTATTGTTGTTGTTGTTGTTGTTGTTGTTGTAGGTCTGTTGGTATAGTGTATTTACACCCTTTATATATATATCCTTTATACAATTAGGTGTAGAACTACTAATTTTGCTAGGTATATAACGTTCTATTAGCTAAGGGTATATCTTTTTACCCCTATAGTAGCACTTCTCACTAGCCACTCTAAAGCTTTTATTACTACTTAGTTTTTATTTAGCCCACTACTAAATCTAATATACCCCTTTAAGAAAAGTCACTCTAGTAGCTTTTTCTAGCTATATAACTATATTTAAAAAAGGCGTACAAATGTATATATATATAGTAATCTTATTAATATATATTAATAAGCTTATATTAAATAAATATATAATAGTTTTTATATATATAAAAGTTTTAGTATATAATAGGTTTTATATTTAGTGTTAATACGTTTATATTAATTAAAAGTAGTATTTATAAGTTTATTAATATAGCTGTTTTTATTTTTAATTTATATTGCTATATTTTCGGCGTAATTTTTTAATTAATAAGTATAAAGCTTATATTTATAATTATAACCTAATTTATTAGTTTGCGGCTAGCTTATTAATTATATATACTAATAAATCTAATATTAATATTTATTATAAGTTATAATAAGTTTTTAAAAAGCGTTTTTTTATTATTATTAGTATTTTTAATAGTATTTAATATTTATAATAAAATATAAAGAATATTATAAAGCTTTTAAATAGTTTTTAATAGCTATAATAAATTATAGTAAATTTTCTAAGAAAATATAGATTTTATTAGTTTATTTTAAAAAGTTTGCTATTTTTTAGTTTATTAAGCACGTTTATATATTATATATAGTAAGTTTTATAAAAGTGTTTTTTTTGCTATTATAATATTTTTAATAATATTTAATAACTATAATAAATTATAATAAGCTTTTTAAAAATGTTTTTTTTATATATAATAAGCTTTATAAAAACATGTTTTATTTATTTAAATAAACTTTTATATATATTCTAGTATTATAAATAGTAAGCTTTATAAAAGCTTTTTTTTTTGCTAACAAAATTTTTATTAACATTTAATAGTTATAATTAATTATAAAGCAATATTATAAATATATTTATTAAATAAGCTATATATAATATATTATATATAAAATAAATATATATAAATAAAATATAAATAATTATATATTATATTATTTATAAAAAAAATGTTTATATAAAATATAAATTTTTTATATTTATATAAGAACTTATATTATTATATAAACTAATATAATAAAAAAGAAATAAAGTCTTTTTTGTCCGGCTAAAGTCCGGCTAATTAATAGGCATAACTATAGATATATCAGCTATAGCTATAAATATATTTATTATATTTATAAATAAGTAGATATTCTTATAATTTTATACTTAAAAAAAAAGAATATTTATTCATACTTTATATAATAATTGTTATTTTTAATAAATAATTGAATTACTATAATAAGTAATGCTTACTTACTAACTTAAACCTTTAATCTTTGTATTATAGGGAGCATATATATTTAGGCTTATTAAACTATTTATTATTAATAAAATTTTAATAAAGTTATATTTTAAAAAAGTTTAAGTAGTAATATTAAAGTTAGACTTAGCTATAATATTTTTATACTTAGCTTAATATAAATAAAATTAATAAGTTGTTACGTTTTAATTATTAACCTAAATTTAAATAGTTATTATAGCTAAACTTAGCAACTAAATAATTATGTTTTAACTTTTAACTTTTTATTAGTTTAAGCTTTAGTAACTATATAGCAATATAAAACAAAACAAAATATAGAATATTTTAGCTTTGCTTTAAAAACAATAATTATTACTTGCTATATTATTACAAAAAATATATATATAATACTACTTATTTTAATCTAAATCAAACAAATCTATAATTTTTTTTTAATAACTTTAATTATTAAAACATTAAATATAAAAATAATATATATAAATATATTTTTGCTAAAATTACCTAATTAAATTACAACTAAAAGACTTTTAATATTTTTAATTACTTTTTTAATAAAAATAAAAAATTAAATCTTATAAAAAAGCTAATACTTAAAAAATAGCAGTTGTTACGATTAGTCGAGTAAAGCTTTTATAGCTAGTTTATTAATACTATAAACAAAGACTCTAAGCTAAAGAAAAAAGAAAGAAAGGAAAGAAAGAAGTCAGAGTTTATAGGGTGGGTAGATATAGACTTTATATGTATAGCTATAGAGTTATAGGTTGGTCCGTGCGTAGACTTCCTATTTTATTGCTATATAGGTCTGGGTTCTTGCAAGTTTTACTAAAACTATACTAATTATTATATTATTTTTTTTAAAACTAAAAGTTTGAATATAGTTTTAATTTAAGGTTATTAATAATATTAAGTTTATATAATTTTTTTATATTATATTACTTTATTATTATTTTTATAATTGTTTATAAATTTGTTAGTTATTATTATATATATTTATTTTTATAATTTTATAAAAAGTTTAAATACTTTTTTATAAATTTTATAAAATAAATTAAGTTTAATTAGTATATTTTTAAAATTTTAAGTTATATATTAAGTATTATTAAGATTATAGCTTTTTTAAGCAATTTAGTACTATAGTTTTTGTTTTTTTTATATATTTTTAATTATTTAATTTTTTTAATTTTAAACTTTGTTTTATTATTAATATTTTTAGCTAAAAATAATAACTAAATTTATTAAAATAAAAAATTATTATTTATTTTTTATAATTAGTTAATATAAAATAGGGGTTTTATTTTATATAAATTAAACAAATTAAAAATATAGCTAAATTTTTAAAATTTTAAAATTTTAAAAAATATAATTAATTAAAAGTCTAATCTAATAGTTAATATTTATATTATAAAATTTTTTTTTTAAAAAAACTTTGTTTTTTATTTTAAAATTTATTAAACATTTTTTTTATTAGTTTATAGCTTATATTATTTTTTAAATATTTTAAATTTAATAAACTAATTGAAATATTTATTATTTAATATTAAAATTTATAATTATTTTATTAATATTTACTATTAAAAAGTTTTATATTTTAATTTTTATTACTATTTTTAGTAATAATATATTAATTAATAAATATTACAAAGTATTATATATAAAATTTAAAACAAAAAAATAAATATTTTAGTTATTTTAATATTTATTAATATATAAATAAAATTATTAGTTTAAATTTTAATTAATTAACTTTATTATTTTTTAAGTTTAAAAATAATAAATATTACTAAAATAGTATTTAGTACTTATAAAATTATTAATTATTATTATAAATTTAAAAATAAATAATTTTATATTATTTAATATTTATATATTTAATATATTAAAAAATCTATATAAATTTTTATAGTATTATATAGCTAATAATTTTATAATATTTATTTTTTTATTAAATAAAGTTATAATTAGATAATTAAACTTATTTATAAATATTTATATATAGTTATAATTTTATTATTTATTATTATATATTATTATATTATAATTAATATAAATAATAAATAAAAAAAACTAAAAGTTTTATTTTATAATATTTTATTTTTTTTATAATTATAATAACTATATATATATTATTTATAATTATATTTTAAATAAAACTAGTAATATTTTTATTTTAATATTTTAATTATTTTATATTAATTTTAATATATAATAATTAAAAATATATAAGCTTTTTAAATTAAAGTTATATAAAAAAGAATAGTTTTATTTAAAATAGTTTTAAGTATATATAGTTTTTTATTTTTATTTTTTAGATCTTATAGTTAGTTTTTTTATTTAATTAGGTTTATTAGGTTAGCTTTTTAAAAAATATTAAATAAAAAGTTTATAATTAATATAAAACTTAATATTTTATTAAAAAAAATTAATACTATTGTTTTTTTTTTGTTTTTTTAGTTTTAATTATAAAAAACTTTATTATTTTTTTTAATAAAATATTAGCTATTATATTTTTTTGTTTTAATTAGTATTAAAAAATAATATTAAAGTTTAATAAAAAATTAGCTTAATATATTTATTATATTAATAAAGTCTATTTATTTAAAAAATATAATAAAGCTTAATAATTAGTTATTATAAAAAATTTAGTTTTAAAAAATATTAAGTAATAATATTTTAAAATTTATATTATTATTAAAAGTTTATAGTTTTAAATTAAGTAGGTTTGTTTTATTAGTATTATTATTTTAAAAAAATATTTTATAAGTTTTTAAAATAAATTTTATTATTATTATTAAATAATCTTTTTTGTTATATTATATAAAATATTTATGTTTATTTATATTAGTTAACTAAGTTTAAAAAAAACTAAAATAAATATTTTATATATTAGTAGTTTTATATATTTAAAAGCTTATTTTTATTTTAGTTCTATTTTAAATAAAAGTTCTTTTTTAATAATTAATTTAAAAAAGCAGTAATTTTATTAATATAATAAATAAATATATAAATATAATTATAAAGTTTAAAAAATAACTAAATTAATTTAATATTTTTAAAATTATTAAAGTTTTAATAAAGTTAATTTTAATCTTTATGTTAGTTTTTATAATTATTTTTAAATAATTAATAATAAATATATTAAAATAAAACTTTTTAATATTTTTTTAATATTTAGCTTAATATAAATAATAAATTATTTTTTTATAATAAGTTTAATACTATTTTTTAGTTTTAAAATAAATAAAATAAGATAATTTTATAATTAATAATAATTAATAAAATTCTTTAATAATATTTAGTTTTATAAAATAAATAATATAATAATAATTAAATATAATATTATTAATATTTAAAACTAATATAATTTAATTTTTTAAATATATATTTTTTTATTAATAATTAATTATAAATTTATATTTAATTAACTTAAATTTAAATATAAATAAAATAAAAATAATATTTAAGTTTATATTTTTTATTATTAAATTTTAATATTATATTAAACTTTAGTTATAATAATAGCAAAATTTTAGATTTTTTTTTTAAAAAAAACTCTTTTAAATATAATAATTAAAAAAACAAAAAGTTTTATACTAACTTTATATATTTAAAGTTTTTTTTTTAAAATAAAATTAGTTTATTATTAAAAGTTTTTTATAGCATTACTTAATTAATTTAAATTTATTTTAAATAGTTTAATATAGTTATTTTTAATTATTATAAACTTAATTATAATAAGTTTTTTTAAAGTTTTTTTAGCTAGTTATTTTTATTTATTTTAATAAAAATAATTTTGAAAGTTTTATATAATTTTTTCAATAGTACCATAGTTTTTTTTTTTTTTAAATTATTATATAAACTCTTTTTATTTTAAATTTAAAAGTTTTAGGTTTTTTTTATATTTTTTTAGTTTTAGTTGTTTTTAAAATAATTATTTTATTTTTAAAAAATTGTTTTAATATTTAATAGTATTTTTTTAATATTTAATTATATTAATTCATATTTTTTTATATTTTTAAGTTTATATTTTATTATTTATAATTAAAAAGTTTAATTATAATTATTAATAAAAATTAAATTAATAAAAATAAATTATTAATTTTTATTATATATATTAAATATTTATAAATTTTATTAATTATTTTATTTTAATAATTATAAAATTTTTAAAGTTTAGCTAAATAAACTATTTTTATTTTTAATTATTATTTAATTTATTATATAAAGTTATAACTAATTATTAAAAAAATATAAGCTTTAATATTATATAAAACTAAAATTTTTATTTTAATATTATTAATTTATAATTAAATAAATATTTTAAAAATAATTAATTTGTTTTAATTATATATTTTAATTAAAATAAATAAAAAAACTAATAAAATTTCTTTTTTAATTTTATTTATTTTTTAAATTAAATAAACTACTAAACCTATTTTTATTATAGATTTTTTTTATTAGTTAAATATTTAAAACTTTAAGCTTTTAATTAAACTTATAAATTTAATTTATTAATAATTTTTATAAATTTATTTAATATTATATCTTAATTTAATAATTTTATTAATAAATAATTTATAAAAAATTTTATATAAATTTTTTTTAAGTTTATATAAAAATAAATTTATTAATATTTTTATTAGTTTTATATATATAAATTTAAAATATTTTATAAATAATAATTATTTAATTAAAATTATAATAAATTATTAATAAAATTTAAATTATTTTAATAATATTATTAAATAGTTTTTTAATTAAATAAAAATAGATTTTTATTAATTTTTTAATATATTTTTTTAATTAATTTATAATATATTAAAATTAATTATTTTTAGTTTAAAATATAATAATATTTTTATTTAGTTTTTTTATTAATTTATAAACTTAATTATTAAATAAAGTTCTATTTTTTATAAACTTATTAAAATTAATTTTTTCTATTTTAGTTTTTTTAATATTAAAAAATAAACTAAAAAAATAAAAAATAAATAAAATAAGAAAACTAAAAAGTTTAAAGTTAATATTTTTAAATATAATTTTTATTATTAAATTATAGTTATTTTTTAAAAATATTAAAATAAATATAATAAAAAATTAATATTTTATTTTTTTTATTTATTAAAAAAGTTCTATTAGAACCAATATAAAAATATAAGCTTATATTATTATAATATTTTTTAATATATTTTTTAATATATTATTTATTTTAAATTATTTTAGTTCTAGTTTAAATTTTGCTTTTTTAAGTTTTAATTTTTTGTTTTTTTTTTATTTTTTTTTTATATATTAATTTGTTTAAAATATTTATAAAAAAATATAATAAAAAAAAATTTTTTTTCTATAAAATTTTTTTTTTAAAATTATTTAATAATAAAAAACTAACTATACTTAAAAATTAAAATTATTTTAATTATTTAAAAACTAAAAAAAAAAAAAATTTATTTAAAGTTAGGTTTTTTATAAATTATTAGTTTTTAAATAATATAAAAATTAAAAATTATATTAAAAATATATTAAAATTCAATTTATATTATAAAATATATAATTTTTTATATTAAATATATAATTAAAAAAAAAGTTTATTTATATTTTGCTAATTATAATAAAATAAAAAATATATATTTATTAAATATTTATTAATAAATAATTAATAAGCTTAAAGTAATATTATAATTAATTAAATAAAACTTTTATAGTTAGTTTATTAATATTATAAATAAAAATTTTAAACTAAAAAAAAAAAAAAAAAAAAAAAAAAAAGAAATTAAAATTTATAAAATAAATAAATATAGATTTTATATATATAGCTATAAAATTATAAGTTGGTCTATATATAGACTTTTTATTTTATTATTATATAGGTCTAAGTTCTTATAAGTCTTACTAAAACTATACTAATTATTATAACAATTAAATAATATTTTTAATAATACTTATATTAAAATTAAATTTTTTTTTATAAAGCTATAATTAATAAAAAACTAAATAATTATTATTATAAATAAAAACTTTAAATTTTAAAAAGTTATATTTACTAATAATTAAAAGCTAAAAAATAGCTAGCTTATTTAAAAAAACTAATAACTATATTAATAAAAAGGTTTAAATCTATTTAAAAAAAAAACAGCTATTATAAATTAAAATTTAATAAATATAACTAATATTAATTTATAAATAATTAGAACATTTTATAATATAACCTAGTTTATTATTACTATTTAATAAAGTTTTATTATAATTAAATAACTATTTATAATAATTTATATAAGCTTTTTAATAATAAAACTATTAAAAATTAATTATTTTTAGCTTAATATACTAAAAAAATCTAATAAAAGTTATACGATTTTTTATAAAAATAAAAATACTAACTATATAAATATTTATTTTTAGGTTTAATATTTTAAAAAATAAAATAATATAAAAAAAAAGTTTGTTATAATAGTTATAAAAAAATAAACTTTTTTATAAAAAAATATACTATAATAATAGTTTTAATAATTATTTAAAAAGAATATAGCAAAATATAAAGCAAGTTTATTAATATTTATAAAAGCTTTAATTAAAAAATAAAATATTTAATTAAATATAATAAATATTAAGCTTTTTATTTATAAATATATAATAAAAAATATTATATAAAAAAGGGGTTTTAAAACTTATATTATAAAAGCTTTTAAATATAATAAAGCTTAAAAAAATACTAAAAATTTATAATTATTCATATAATTATAGAACTTATTATTATTTAAGCTATAAAAACTTGCATTAAAACTAGTAATAAAACAAATTATTAATAAATATTTAAAAAAGCTAAAAAAAAAACAACTAGTATTAACTAAGGAGATAATAATAATTATATCTAAAATTAAATATTATATTTAAAAAAAGAAATAAAAAAAATAAAACGTAATTAATATTAATTAGTTTTAGCAAAACTAGCCGAACTATAAAAATAATAATATTTTATAACAATAAAACTTTAGTTAAAAATATTACAATTTTAGAATACTTTATTATAAACAAGGTTAATTATAATAAATTAGATTATTATTACGAAGTTATAAAAAATAAAACAACTAGAATAACTAAAAATAAAATAATAGTTGCTTTAGAATATATTAATAAAATAGCTAATATAATATTAAGTTTAATAACTAGAATAAAAAAAAACTAATAAAAATAATAAATATATTATTAATATTTTAAGCAATAAAAACTAAATATAAATAAATTATAAAATTACTATAACAAAAAAGTTGTTTAGGATATAGATTTTAATAATAGTACTAAAACTAAAAACCTAACTATAAAAAAATATATTTATTTTAATAAAAAAAAAGCAAAAATAACTAATAAAATATATATAGTTATTAAATATAATAAAATAAATAATTATTAAATATATAACTAAAATGTTATATTAGAAAATAAAAATATATTAATAAACTTAAATATAATATTAAGAACTTATATAAAATATAAAATTATATTTTATTTAATAAAAATAATAACAAACTATATTAAAAATATTTATATAAAATAAACTAAATTAAACAAAAAAAACATTAAATAAATAAATTTTATATTAATAATACTAACTATGTTAAAACTAATTAAATACAAAATCAATATTTAATTAATATAAGTTATTAAAATAAACCTAAAATTATTATTTAAAAAAAAATTAAAAAAAAAGATTATATATTTTTAAATTTTTGTTTAAAACAATATTAAAAATCTAAAAGTTAAAGTTTGCTTAAATATAAAATGTTCTAGTATATTAATAAATAAAAGTTTTATTAAAAATTTTATAAAAAACCTAAAATTCTAACATATTAATTTTATATTTATTAATAAAATAGGGGTATAGTTAGTAGTTATTTAAACTATAGATTTTAATATATATATTAAAAAATATAATATTTAAATATTTTATAGTAATAATAAATATAATTAATAATTTAAAACTAAAAATATTAATTAAAATATAAAATAACACAAAAACTGAACTATTTTTAATAGTACTAATCTAAAAAGTATTAGTAATAGATATAATAATTATATTTATAAATATAAATTTTATTAACCTATTAATATTTATTAATAAAAAAACAAAATAGTAAAACTATACTATTTAAAAAAAAATAAAGTATAGCTTATAATATAACGCTAAATAAATATTTATTAAAAAAGGTTATAATTTATAATTTATATATTTAGCTAATTATAATATAAAAAAATAAAAAACTAAAAATTATTTTTAAATATTAAAAAAATAAAATTGTTTAGATTATTAATTAGGCAGATATTCTAAACTACTAAAAAAATAATACGAGCTGAAAAAACTAAACTAAAATAGTAGTATATTTAAAAAAAAAAAAAGTTTAAGAAATATATATATTTCTTATGAAAAAACAAATAAACAATTTAATTATATTTGTTTAAATAAAATATACTGCATATTTTTAAAATAGTAGTATATACTTGCAAAGTTAATAAAATATAATCTATTTATTATATATTATATTTTAAAAAGGGGAAAAAAAAAAGAATTGGGTAGGTGGGAGCCCCCTATATACCCCTCTATATAGAAGGGTCTATAGGTAGTCCCTAGCCGGACCCTTTGGCCCAGACCCCCCTTGGCTAGACCCTTTCGTATAAAAGGGTTTATAAGTGCTTTAGCTAATTACGTACAATTAATCCAATATTGACTACTTTTTTTTTATAATTTGATTGCTATAATTGTATGTAAGGTCTATAAAGGAAAGGTAAGTTAAAAGGGGTCTTTATATAAGCTATACCTAGCAAGGTGGGCAAAGCTAAGTGTAGGTCAAAAAAGGTTTTTGTATGGGCTATACCTAGCAAGGTTAGTAAGGCTAAATATAAATTAAAAAAGGTTTATAAGGTCTTTGTATAAAAGCTATACCTAGTAAAGTTAGTAAAGCTAGGTATAAATCAAAAAAGATCTATAAGGTCTTTATATAAAAGTTATACCTAGCAGGTTAGAAAATAGGCTAAACTAGGTATAAATTAAAAAAAATCTTTAAAGTAGCGTAATTATGCGCTATTAATTAAATATTCATATAAAAATATATAACTAAAATATATATAAATAATTAATCTTTTTTTTTATTAGCTTATTACTAAAAAAACTAAAGTATGCAATATAAAATATACGATTTATATAATTAAGTTAAAACTTTATGATTATTTTAACTAATTTATATTATATCTATATAAAAACTAAGCTAAAATACAAATATAAACACTAATTAATATTTAAATAAAATATATTATATATTTTTAAAGTAGTAGTATATGTTTACAAAATTAATAAAATATAATCTATTTATTATATGCTATACTCTAAAAAAGAAAAAAGAAAGAATTAGGTAAATAGGAGCCTCCTATATACCCCTCCGTACGGAGGGGTCTATAGGTGGTCCCTAGCCGGACCCCTTGGCCCAGACCCCCCTTAGCTAGACCCCTTCGAACAAAGGGGTCCATAAGTGCCCTAGCTAATTGCATACAATTAATCTAACAATATTAGTTATAAAAATAAGTATATTATTTTATAAAATAATAAAACTAATAAGTATATTTATAATTAAATTAATAGCTAAAATAGCTATAATAATAAATAATATATTATAAGCAAAAAGAATCTATAAATTATTTAATAAATATAATATTTTTTATAACAAAAATATTATAGTTATATTAAATAATCAAAAAATATAAATAAACTTAATAAATAAATAGTTAGATTACCTCAAAACTATTAAAATATATTTATTAAATATTAAAAATTATAAGTTTTTTAATACTAAATATAATAAAATATATATTTAAAAAAAGCTTATATTTATAAACAAACTTACTTTAGTTGCTTGCTTTGTTTTTATTATTTAAAAATAATTAATAATACTAAAAAAGATTAATTAGTAATAGATTTATAACTATTAAACAAGATTATAATACTAAACATATATTTATTATTTAGCTAAAATAATATAATCAAAAATATGATTAATAAACTTTAGTTTATATTATTTAATATATTAAGTTTTTTTTTTTAATTGCTAATATATTTTAAATATTACAATAAAATAATTATTATTAGTTTTTAAAGCTTTAAAAAATTAAATATAATATTAATAAGATTTAAAAACTTATTAGTATTTATATAAAAGTTTATAAATTGTTTATTTTTTATATATTATATTTTTATATAAGTTTATATTAATAATATAATTATTTTTAGTAATAATTTTAATATTTTTAATAAAGCAAAAGTTTATATTAATACTTTAAAATCTTTTATTGTTTTTTTATTGGTATAGTTATTAAAATATAATATTAATAGCAAAAATATTATTAAAATAAATAATAAAATTAAAACATTTAAAAAATTAAAAATATATATTAGAATGGCCGGTTAGTTATACTACAAAATAACCTAGTTTAACTATAAGATTAAAGCATTATAACAAAAAAAAACTAATTTATTAGCTTAAACAAAAAAAAAAAGAAAACTTATTTATTAATAAGTTTAAACTAATAAAAAGAAAACAAAAAGTTAAAAAATATTATGAAAATATTTATATATATAATATATTAGTTATTATTATAAACTAAATAAGTTTTTTTTTTTAAAATAAATATTTATAAAAAAGCTTATAAATTAATAGTTTTTTAACTAAAAAATAAATAAAATAATATATTAATACTAAGCCAAAATATTTTAGCAATAAAAATTAAACTAATTATATTTTTGTTTAAGCTTACTAATAATATTAAAAAAATAAAAAAATTAATAAAAAAGAAAATAGTAGTAATAATTTAAGTATATAAAAAACTACAAAAAATAATCTAATTAAATATATAACTAGTAAATATATTAATAAACTATATATTAATTAAAAAAATAAACAAATATATTTTATTATATACTATAAATTTAAATAAAGCTAACTTAAGACTTGCTAATATAACTAATTATTTTTTTTAATTTTAGTTTAAAATTTACTATATATTAAAAAAAATAAATCAAGTATACTAAATAATATTTAAGAAAATAATGTTTATTAGGCATACTTTGCTAAAAAAAAATAAAGTTATAATAGACCTTTTTATATTAACCCTAATAAGTAGTAATAAGTTTAAAAAAAATAACTTAAAAGTATAATAGGAATACTAAATATAGCTAAATAAAAAATATCCTATTTTAAAAAAAACAAAAAAAAAGCAAAAAAAAAATAAAAAACTAAATAGTTTTGCTGTTAAACTAACTAGATACTAAAAAAATATAATAGCTTTTTTTTATTTAATAATAATTTTTTTTTTATATTAGCTATAACAGAAAATAATCTTTATATATTCTAAAAAACTATATTAAAAATATTTTTAAACTTATATATAATAAACATTACTACTTTAATATTAAATATATTTTTTTTAATTAATATTAAAATATATATTAATTTATAACTTATTATATAATATATAAAAAAAACTAAATTAATAAACAATTATTACTAAAAAACTTAATATTAATTAAAATACTAGTTATTTTTTATTATATTATTACTATAGATTTTTTTAAAATATAAAAAAATTTAACTATTTTGATATACTAGTAACTATATTATATAAAGCTAGCAAAAAATTGCTTTTAATACTAGAATATAAAGAATATATAGCAAAAAACTAAACAAAAATATTATTATAAATATTATACCTATATAATTAAAAATTACTAATAATTATTATTAGTAATAAAAACCTAAAGTTTACTAGTAAAGTTTAAAAATAAATCGATAATATATTAGATATTAAATTTTTTTTTAATAGTTTATTATTTTTAAATAAATAAGCTTTTTTAAAAAAAAAACCAAGTTGTTAAAATAATTATTAAATTTTATATAGCTATTAATCTAAATATTTTGTAAACTAAATTATTACTAGCACTATAATACTATTTAAATAATATATTATTAATAATAGTTAAACAGTTATTAAACTAATTAATGCTAAAATTTTAGCTAAAATTTATTATAAATATTTTGAACTAAAAAAAAGTATTAAAGCTAGTAATAAAACAATAAAAATATTAAAAACAAAATATACTTAAAAAGCTAAACATCTAATTAATATAGGTAATATAATTATTAAAAAAAATATAATAATAAACATACTTTAATAACTTTTAATAAAAATAATACGGTTTATTTTAGATTATATAAAAGTTATTATTTATTTAGCAAACTTAAACAAAAATAATTACGAATAAAAACAAAACCTTTTAAAATTATTAAAAAAATAAAGCTATTAGTATATAAACTTGACTTTTTTAATAGTTAGTACGTTTATTTTATAGTTTTAGTTATATAGCTTTATAAAATTAAACAAAAAAAAAACCTTTTAATAAAGAAGTTCTTTTATTAGGCCTAGTTATTATTAAAAAGACTAAAAATTATTAAAAAATTAAAAAAATTATTTAAAAAAAAAACTAATTTTTAAATAGCAAACCTTTAATTAAGTATACTATTAAATAAATAAAATAAAATAGCAAATATAACTAAAACTTTAATAAAAAAAAACTAAAACTATTAGTGTTTAATTTAATTAATAAATATAAAGCTAATAATATTATTAATTAAATAAAAAAATATAACAAGCATAATATTGCTTATATATAAAAAAACAACTTATTAAAATAATTAAGCTAAAAAAATATATATATATATAAAATAATAAATATATTATACTTATTTTAAAAAACTTTTATTTTGTAAAGATTATAAGCTAATTATATATATTAATAAAAAATATATTATATTTCTTATAACTATTTTATTAAAAATAATAAATATATAGCTATAAATAAAATATATATTACAAAGCTTAGTTATTATAATAATAATAATAAAATTATTATAAAAATAATATATAAATAGCTAAAAAAAAACGAGATATTATTATAGCTACTTATTACAAAATAAATAGTAATACTTTTTTTATATATTTAGGGGCGCTTTTTTAAATAATAAAATATATTTACTATTAAATATACCTATTATAAACTAATATAGTTATAATAAAAAAAACAAAATATAAAGTTATATACTAGTCTATTTATATAAATAAGTTTTGCTTTTTTTTTTTTTTTTTACTGCTTTTCTTTTTATAAAATTTAAAAAAAATCTATTTTGTTATATTTAATATTAGATCTATAAAAGTACTAACTATTATAGCAACTATATTAAACTTAATAGATTGGCTGCTAGCTTAGAATTAGCTCTAATATAATAATAATAATACTACCTTTTTATTTAATAGTTATAATAAAAAAAATATTACGTTTAATAAAATAATATAAATACTATAGTTATTAATAAATATTGTTGGATTAATCGTACGCAATTAGCTAGGGCACTTATGGACCCCTTTGTACAAAGGGGTCTAGCCAAGGGGTCTAGGCCAAGGGGTCCGGCTAGGACCTACCTATAGACCCCTCCGTACAGAAAGATATATAAGGGGCTCCCACCTACCCATTTCCTTCCTTTTTTTCTTTCTTTCAAGTGTGGTATATAGTGAATAGACTATATTCTACCAACCTTATAAACATATATTGCTGCTTTAGAAATATATAGTACACTTTATTTAAATACTAATTAATGTTTATATTTATATTTTAGTTTAGTTTTTATATAGATATAACATAAATTAGTTAAAATAATAATAAAATTTTGATTTAATTATATAAATTATATATTTTATATTATATATTTTAGTTCTTTTAGCAATAAACTAAAAAAAAAAAATTATTTATTTATATATATTTTAGTTTAGCCTTTATATAAATATTTAATTAATAGTATATAATTATGCCACTTTAATAACCCTTTTTAATTTATACCTAGCTTTATTGTTTTTACTAAGTATAGCTTATATAAAAAACCCTTTTTAATTTATACTTAGTTTAGCCTGCTTTCTGCCCTGCTAAGTATAGCTTATACTAACAACCTTTTTTAACTTATACCTAGCTTTACTATCTCTACTAGGTATAGCCCATACAAACAACCCTTTTTAACCTATACTTAGCCTTGCTATTCCTGCTAGGTATAGCTTATATAAAGACCTAAAAACCCCTTTTAACCTACACCTAGTCTAGCCTACCTTCCGCCCTGCTAGGTGTAACCCATATAATAGACCTTTTTTGACCTATATCTAGTCCAGCCTGCCTTCCGCCCTGCTAGGTGTAGCTTGTATGTTGGATTAATTGTACGTAATTAGCTAGGGCACTTACGGACCCCTTTGTACAAAGGGGTCTAGCTAAGGGGTCTAGGCCAAGGGGTCCGGCTAAGACCTACCTATAGACCCCTCCGTATAGAAAGGTATATAAGGGGCTCCTACCTACTTATTTTCTTTCTTTCTCTCCTTTTTTTAAGTGTGGCATATAATAAATAGACTATATTTTACCAACTTTATAAATATATATTACTACTTTAAAAATATATAATATATTTTATTTAAATATTAATTAATATTTATATTTATATTTTAGCTTAGTTTTTATATAAATATAATATAAATTAGTTAGAATAATAATAAAATTCTAACCTAATTATATAGATTATATATTTTATATTATATATTTTAGTTCTTTTAATAATAAACTAATAAAAAAAAAGATTAGTTATTTATATATATTTTAATTTAGCTTTTATATAAATATTTAATTAATAATATATAATTATGTTATTTTAATAATTTTTTTTGATTTATACCTAGTTTTGCTATTTTTGCTAAATATAACTTATATAAAAAACTTTTTTTAATTTATACTTAATTTAGCTTATTTTTTGCTTTACTAAATATAGCTTATATAATAAACTTTTTTTTAATTTATATTTAGCTTTATTATTTTTGTTAAGTATAGCCTATATAATAGACCTTTTTTAATCTATACTTAGCTTTACTATTTTTGCTAGGTATAGCTTATATAAAAAACCTTTTTTAATTTATACTTAGTTTAGTTTATTTTTTGTTTTACTAAATATAACCTATACTAATAACTTTTTTTAACTTATACTTAGCTTTACTATTCCTACTAGGTATAGCCTATACAAACAACTCTTTTTGACTTATATTTAGCTTTGCTATTTTTGCTAAGTATAGCCTGTACAAAAACCCAAAAATTTCCTTTGACTTATACCTCGTCCAGCCTGCTTTCCGCCCTGCTAGGTGTAGCCTATACAATAGACCCCTTTCGACTTATACCTAGTCCAGCCTGCTTTCCGCCCTGCTAGGTGTAGCCTTTGTACGAAAACCTTATAGACCTTCTTCGACCTACACCTAGCTTTGCCGACCCTGCTAGGTGTAGCCCGTACGAAGACCCAAAGACCCCCTTTAACCTATACCTAGTCCAGCCTGCCTTCCGCCCTGCTAGGTGTAGCCCATACGACAGACCCCCTTCGACCTACACCTAGTCCAGCCTGCCTTCCGCCCTGCTAGGTGTAGCCCTCGTACGAAGACCTTACAGACCCCCTTCGACCTACACCTAGCCTTGCCGACCCTGCTAGGTGTAGCCTGTACGAAGACCCCCTTCGACCTACCCCTCCCCTACAGACCTTGCGTACGATTATGGCGATTAAATCACAAAAGAAAAAGTAGTCAGTGTTGGATTAATCGTACGCAATTAGCTACGGCACTTACGGACCCCTTCGTACGAAGGGGTCTGGCCAAGGGGTCTGGGCCAAGGGGTCCGGCTAGGACCCACCTACAGACCCCTCCGTACGGAAGGGTATATAGGGGGCTCCCACCTACCCATTTCCTTCCTTTCTCTCCTTCTTTCGAGTGTGGCATATAGTGAATAGACTGTATTCCACCAACCTTACAGGCATGTATTGCTGCCTTGGAAATATGCAGTACACTCCATTCAAACAAATATAATATTTTTGCTAACTAAAAACCTAATATTTCTATTAATTAAAACGCTAATATAAACTTTAATAATAATAATAATAATAATAATAATAATAATAATAATAATAATAATAATAATAATAATAATAATAATAATAATAATAATAATAATAATAATAATAATAAT
Organism: Ustulina deusta; assembly: GCA_023159155.1. Taxonomy (NCBI): domain Eukaryota; kingdom Fungi; phylum Ascomycota; class Sordariomycetes; order Xylariales; family Xylariaceae; genus Ustulina; species Ustulina deusta. The sequence goes on along the minus strand of JAJNNX010000082.1, from coordinate 18,024 downwards.
AATAATAATAATAATAATAATAATAATAATAATAATAATAATAATAATAATAATAATAATAATAATAAAAAATAAGTTATATTTATTATAATATATAATAATACTAAAAATAAATATATAATTATAGGTCTTAATTAAGATAATAATAAAAATATTAAAAATATTGAAAAAATTGCTAAACTTATTAATTTAGCATAAGCAACTAGAAAAAGAATTTAAAGTTTTTAAATTATATTATAAAAAAAAAAGAATTACTGCAATTAAAAAAACTACTAACTATAATATTATTTCTATTAAAAATAGCACTAAAAACAAATATTATACTAAAAAAAATCTATTAAAGAAAATAGTAAAAGTATTAAAAGTAATAGATTAAGCGTTAAAAATAAAAAATAATTAATTATTATTATTAGATTGTTTAAAAATAGCAATAATAATAATAATAATAGCAATAATAATAATAATAATAATAATAATAATAATAATAATAATAATAATAATAATAATAATAATAATAATAATAATAATAATAATAATAATAATAATAATAATAATAATAATAATAATAATAATATTTTTAATTATTTATTTAACTTTAATAAAAGCAAATTTTATATAATATTATATAATTATAAAAAATAAGTATTATATAATAATAATAACTTAAAAAATAATATTTATAGCAAAAAAAAAGCTAAAAGTAATAACTAATAAAGCATTTATAAAAGGTCTAATAGTAGCTTAGCAATATTTAAAAAATTATATAACAAAATAAATAATTTTAATAGAACTATTGTTTGCTTTAATAATAAAATAAATAAATCTAACTTTTTTTATAATTTAGTTATTAAAAAGCTTATTAAACTATTTAGTAAAAATAATAAAAAACTTTTTATAACTAATAGTTTTATATAAAGCTTTAAAACTAAATATATAAATATTATAAAAACTAAAAATTAAAAAAAAGTATAAAAATTTTTATTTTTTAATAAAGCTAGCATTTTAGTTTTCAAGTTTATATTTTTAAATAGTAATTTTAACCTAATAATTATACAATAACTAGCAAAGGTTAACTTAATAAATTTAATATAAATTAAGTTTAACTATAAAAAAGCTATAAATAACTTTAATAAATTTATTACCTAGCTTTATATTTATTTAAAAGAATATTATAAAAAAGTTAATTTAAACGCTATATAAAATAAGCTTAATAACCTAAAAGCTTAACTTAATAATTATAAAATTAAAATTAAATAATAAAATAAAGCTATTATTAAACTAGTTATTTAAATTAATAAGTTTAACCCTAATAATAATAAAATAACTAAAAAAGTTAATATTATTAAACTTTAATTATAAAAAGCTATATATATTACTAAAACATATAAAAGAAATGCCAAAAATATTTTTAAACAAATAATAAGAATGCTTAACAATTATAAAAATATTTTTAATAAAATAAAATAAAGCTTTATTAAGTTAGACAAAATTATAAAAATTATAAAAAAGTATAAAAATTAAAAAAATTAAAGAAAATAAGTACTACATGTTATATAATAAAAAAAGTTAAAAATATCAAATTATAAAAAATATTTATAACCTAGGATAAATAGCTTTATTTAAAGAAAAAGGCACTTAATAGGCATAACTATAAATATGTTAGCTATAGCTATAAATATATTTATTATATTTATAAGTAGGTAGATACTCTTCTGATTTTATATTTAGAAAGAAAAAAAATATTTATTTATATTTTATAATAATTGTTATCCTTAATAAGTGACTAAATTGCTGTAATATTAATATCTATACAAAGCTAAGCATAAACTCGTACTTTATGCAAGTTATACAATAAAGTTATAATTAATGCTAGTTATTCTAACAATACTTATATATTATATATAGTTACGGCTGGCTAGCTGGCTGGCCCACTAACCCTTTATCGATAAGGGAACCTATAGGTGGCACGGGCCACCCATTGCACACACAACTATCTAACCGTACATACATAAATCTTTTTATATATTATTTATATTTAGTTTTTTTTCTTTTTTTATAATTAATATATATTTAGAACCTTAACTAGAAGCTTTGCTTTTTAAAAAAATACTTGCTATAACAATCATAAAATTTATATAACTTTATAAAAACTTAAAAAGCTTGATATTTTATTTAAACAATTAACGCTAAGCTAATTTTTAACCTTAGCTTTTAGAAAACTAATTGCGCTCTTTAACTAACCCTATTAATTAATACTAAAACTAAAATCTTTAGTTAAAATAATAAATTATAAACCTTAAACAAAACTTATTACTAATAGTACGTAATAATAATTTTAATATAAATAACTTAAATTTTTTATAAAATAGCCTAGCTAGCGAACTATTATTAATACTTATTAATAAAACAACATATTTTAATTTTATAAGTTTTATAAATTTATATTTATATTTTAATAAAATTTGTATAATTAATATAAATAAATTTTTATTTAAAGCTATACTAATATATATATTAGCTAAGTTTTATACTATAAATTATAAAAATAATAATAATAAATTTTATAATATGTCTAAAAAACTATACTAGCTAATTTATAAGTAATACTAATAAACTATTAATAATAATAATTTTATAAATATTTAATATAACTTTATAATAAATTAAATTTAAAAAAATATATTAATTAAAATTTATAATTTAACTATTTTAATAAAATATAATAATAATTATATTTTTTATTTTAAATTAATAACTAATAATAAAAAAATAATCTATTTAAAATTTAAAAGCTTAATAAATTAAAAAATATTTAATAAAATTTACTAAACTAACTAAAAAGCTTTATTTAAAAAAATATATTTCTAAACTATTATAATAAAAGCTTAAAACTTTACTACTTAAAATCTATACTAATTAGCAATAATAATAAATTTAAACCTAAATATTATAATAATCTATTTTAAAAAACTTAATAATAAAAACTTAAAAAGTTTCGAAATAATAAACAATTAAATTAATTCTTTTTAAAAAAAACTTAAAAAAAAAACCTAAGCTAACTAAATCTAATTAATTAATAACTAACCTAGTAACCTATACCTAAAATATTACTTTAAGTTTTATTATTTTAAAAGCTATAATAAAAAGTAGCGATAAAAAGTTAGCTAAAATCAAAATTCTAATTTTTTAAAATAAAAACTTAAAAAATAAAATTATTTTTTAAGTTTAGTACTAATTCTAATTAAACCGTTTTTATACTAATAATAATTAGTTTAATAATAATACTATAAAAATAACTAATATTAAATTTTACTTAAAAAATATAATTATAAAAAACTTTTAGTTATATTTAAATAATATATACTTAAACTATATTAAAAAGTTTAAAAAATTAATAATATATTTTATTTAATAATATTTAAACTTAAACAAAAAATAAAAATTTTATATTAAATTTAAAAAATTAGAACTAAAATTTTTACCCAAGTTTTAAAACTTTAAAAACTTTTTTATTAAATTAGCTAATAAGCAGAAAATTACTAAATCTTTATAAAAAGAAAAATTTTATAAAAAAATAATATTTAATAAACTAAAAAACTAAATAATTAACTAATATTTTAATAGCAAATATAATTTTAAAATATTTATTTTTTATTATAAATAATTAATATATAATATATTAAAAATATATATACCTATAAAACAATATAAAAATACTACTATAATAGCTTTTAATAGTAATACTAAATATTTTAGGTATATAAATCTTACTTTAAATAATATATAAAAATTTCAAACTAGTAGCAATTCTAATACTAAAACTTTAGTTAGTATTAAATAGTTCTACTTAAAGCTTAGCTTTAATAAAAAAAAAATATTTAATAAAAAAAATATTATACTAAGAACTATTTTTTTATAAAAAAACTAAAACTAATAAATAAAAAATAAAAAATATAACTAGCTATATTATTTATAAAATATAAATAAAAAGATTTACTAAAGAAAATATTAAAACAAACAAAACAAAAAAAGCTTAGCTTTAAAATATATATATATTTCTTTTAAAAGTTTATTAGCTAAACTAAACATTAATAATATAAAAAATTTCCTCACTTTATTTCTAAAAAAAAGTCTTTTTATTATAATTTATATATTAATATTAAATAAAACTATTATTATTACAAAAAATATTTTAGCTAATATAAAAATAAATAAATATATTTTTATAAACTTTTATTTTATTTAAACTACACACTATAGTTATAAACAATTTTTTAAAATAAATAGTTTTAAAATATAATACTTAATCTTAATAAAGTATTAAAAAAGCTATTATAATAAACTTTTATTTATAAAACAAAACTTTTAAAACTATTTTACCTAACTTATAAAAAAAATACTATATTTTTTTATTTAACCTGCTTCTAAAAAACTAAAAAAAAAAAAAAAAAAAAAAAAAAACTTTTATAAAGCAATACTTTATTTATATATTTAACTACATTAAACTAAAACTTATAATTTTTTTTTAAAAATATATAAATTTTATATAATAAGCTAACTTAAGTACTACCTAACCTATTAATTATTATATATAAAAAGTAAGTAAAATAAACCAACTTTATAATTTTACCCGATCTTTAATAAAAAAAACCTATATTAGATCTTAGATTAAAAAAAATATAGAAAATAAACCATTAATTAGCTATTATTAAAACAGATCTTAAACTTTTATATATACTTTTATTAAAACAAAAAAAATAGCTATATAATATTTAAAAACTATACTAATTATAAAAAAATATAATTAAATAATATAAATGTTAGCTTATTACTAATATTGCTATTATTAGTACTGCACTTTTTTTTAGTATATTTCAATATAAAAAAATTAAAGCTTATATTATAAATATTTATAAAATTAACATAGTTATTTATAATAATAATAATAAAATATTTAAAAAAAAAAAAAAAAAAGCTAAAACATAAAGCTTAAACACTAGTTTTTAAAAAGTACTAAAATTTATTTAAAACTTTTAATAAAATTAATTTTAATAAACTATTTTTTAATTAACTAATTAATTATTATATTAAATTTATATTTAATAAAAATACTAAAAACTTTATAAATAGTTTTTTATACTATATATTTTTAAAAAAATTAAAAGGTTTAAAAAAATATATAATAAATAACTTATAAAAAAAGTTTATTAAACTTAGAAATGCTTTTTTTATTACTTTAATACTTTTTGTTTTAAAACTAAATAATAATTTTTATTTTTATATAAACCATTATAAAATTAATACTTTTTTTAAAAAAAATAAATCTATATTATTACTAATTAAAAAAACTTTATTTTATATTTTGAAAGCTAAAATATTTATAAAAATTGATATTTAATAAATATTTTATTATATATAAATATATTTTAATTATAAAAGTTTTATTATTTTTAAAATATATTATAAATTATTTAAATATAAAGTGCTATTTATTGGCTTATTAACTAGTTTTACTATTTTTTAAGAATATATAAACAATATTTTAAACAAATATTTAAATAACTTTTATAGCACATATATTAATAATATATTAATTTATTTTAATAATTTAAAAAGATATTCAAAATATATAAAAAAATTATTTAAATATTTAAAAGTTATAAGTTTATAAGCTAACTTAAAAAAATATAAATTTTATATTAATAAAACTAAATATTTAAATTATATTATAAAATAAAATTAAAGTAAAATAAATTTTAAAAAAATATTAATAATTTATAATTAAATAAAGGTTATTTTTTTAAAAGTAACTTAATTTCTTTTAAAGTTTTATAATTTTTACTAGCGTTTTATTAAATTTTTATTTAATTTAACTAAATAAAATATTATATTTTATTAAAACAAAACTTATTAATATATTTTTAATAAATTTAAAAACAAACTAATAAATATTTCTATTTTAGTTTATTTTTATTACAATTAAAAAATTTGCTTAAAAATAAATATATTTAATAAAGTAATAACGAAATATTTTTTTTAAAAAAGCAATAATAAAAAATAATATTTAATAGTTTTTTATTTAAAAACTTTATATAAGTTTAAATTAAATTATTTTATTTATAATAAAAAAATATTAATAATTATTAAAAACTTTTCAAACTAAAAACTAAAGTTAATAAAAACTTAAAAAGATTAACTTTTTATTATTATTATAAACTATAAAACATTTAAATATTTTAATACAAAATAATAGCTAAACTAGTAGCAAATAAACTAAACTAACTTTTTAATATAATATTACTTTATAATTATATATTAGCTTAGCTTCAAAAATATTATTATTAATACTATATTTTAAAAATAAAAAGATTTATAAACTTAAAAAGATAAAATAAAATATTAAAAATATATATAAATATTTAAACTAACAAATAAAACAAAAAACTTTACTATAAATATATTATATTATTTTAATATAACAAATATTTTTATTAATGTTTTATTTTTTATTATATTATAAATTAATAAAATTTTATAATAAAACAAAAAAAACTTAAAATTAGAAATCTATTAAATAAAAATTTAATTAAAACAAAATAAATATTAAAACTTTATTAAAAAACTAATAATTTTAAAAAAATATATATATAAAAATAACTATAATATACCTTAAACAAAACAAAACTTGCAAATTTATTGCTTTTTAGTATTAATAGCTTAGAATATAAACTAACTATAATATATATATAATAAACTACTTAAAATATTACTTAGTAAAGATGCTATAAAACAAGACTTTTAATTTTTTATAACTAATATTTATACTTTTAAAGCTTTTCTAAATCATATTTATAATAATAAATAAGTGATAAAAGAACTAATAGGTATGATAGTAAAGAAGATGTATTAGGAAAGAGTGGGTGCGTAGCAGAATATTGGAAGGTCCAATATATCTGTGTGCGTTCCCACCCGTGGGTGCACAGGCCACCGAGTGTGGACCTGGCATGCCTGGGGCATAGGCCACCTATAGAGGTTGCCAGTTCGACCCCCTACAGGGCTCTATTAATAAGCTTAATAAATCTATATAGTTTATAATATCTAATAAAACAATTATTATTTAAAAAGTTATATATTTATATTATAAAAAGCCTTTCTAAATCTATAAGCTTTTTAAATAAATAAATTCTAATGAAAGCTTTTACTTTATTTTATTTTTTATTAAAGATTTAGCTAAAATCTTAAGCATTAAATAAAAATTATTTTTAGCAAACTATTATAAATCTATAAAACAAACTAAAATAGCTATAAAATATTTAAATTAAAAATTGGAACTTTTTTATAACTACTACTAAAATAATTAAACAAACATTGTATTAGTTATAAATTTTATTATTTTATTATTATTATATAAATTAATAAGTTTATAATTTTATAAAATATTATTTAGTTTTTTTATATTAAACTATTATAATTAGATAAGCTATATAATTAATATTACTATATTCTTTATAAAAAAAAGTTTAACTATAAAAAAGCTTAAAAAATACTAGAAATTATTAATAAATATATTAATATAGTTAAGTTAGTCCTAACACAAATTTAAAAAAACAAAAATTAAAAAAAAAACTATTATTAATAAAAACTAAATATTAATTATTAAAAAATAGCAATTATAAATTATAAACTAGCTATTTAATAAACTAGACTACTTGCTAATATACTAATATTTTAAAATCTTAAAAAAAATAAGATTTATTATTTTCTAGCTAAAAGTACTTTTAATATAAAAGTTAATAAATTTATATTATATTAACTAATTATAAAAATATTTAAATAATTTCTTATTAAGTTAGTTAGTAAAACAACTAATAAATAAAACAATAATATTTAAAAAAAATAAAAAATAAAAAATTAAATATGTTTAAACTTTATAATACTAAATAAACTAAAAAAACTAAAATTTTAATAAATAATAATATTTAGCTAGTAATTTTAAAAACTTTCCGAAATTACTGTTATTATTTTATAAAAATAACCTAGATTTGTTAGAACTGCTAAAAAAATTAATAAATTAGCTTAAAGCCGCAGAAAGAAATAAGTTTAAAAAAATATATCTAAAGAATAACGTACTAAAAAAATTAAAAGAATTGCTATTATAACGCTTAAAAAAACATAATATAAATATAAATATAATAATAAACTATATTAATAAGCTATAACTTTAATAAGCTATAAAAAAACTTTAAATGTTTTTATAAAACAAAAACCTATAGTATAGTAGCAAAAAAATAAATACTTAAAATAATCCCTTTTCTTACTAAAAAGTAGCTAAAAACCTAGAGTTTAAATCTTGGGGCAAGATTTTTAAAAGAAAAAGGGTAGTTATAGCTAGCTAGGTAGCTAGCTTACTAACCTCTTATTAATAAAAAAACCTATAAGTGGCACGGGCCACTTATTATATATATAACTATCTAACTATATATATATATATATTTTTATATATTATTTGTACTTAGTTTTTTTTTTTTTTTTTTTTACGATTAATATATATTTGGAACCCTAAATAAAAGCCTTGCCTCTTAAAAGGACACCTGCCGTAACATATATAGTAAGTTTTTTTTTAAAAAAAAAATTTTTGCTAATAAAGCTCTTATTAAGATTTAGCAGCTATAATTAAATATATAGCAATATATATATATATACTTTATATATTCTAAATCTTATTAAAATATTTTAAAAGGTTTATTACTACTTTTTTAGTTTGTTACTTTTTAGCTAGTAAAATGCTAGGCATTCTTTTAGCTTATAAAAAAATTGCTAGGTTTTCAAAATATAAAAACTGCTACTTTCTTAGTGTATATTTATTTATTTTTATATTTTTAAAAAAAATATACTAAGCGTTTTTATTATATTTCATTTCTTAGCAGGTAATCCGTTTAGTTATTAAATTAAATCTTTATTTTTTAGGCCTAAGTTTTAAAAACATATATAAATAGACCGCTTTTTAATAAAAGCTATAATAAAATATATAGTTTTTTATATTAAAATTTTTTTTTTAGTTTTAATACATATATAAATATAAAAAAGCTTTTACTTTTGCTACTACTACTATTAGATCTATTACTAAAAAGCTAGTTACTAGTCTATTTTTTATTAGTTATAAATAAATAAATATATTTAAAGTTATTAGTAGGCTTATTGTTTTTATTATTATTTCTATTACTATTGTTATTAATATTAAAGTTTTTAGAGTTTTTAATTTTTTTAATATTTTTAAAATAAATATTAGTAATAAATGTTAATTATACGCTTTTTTGAAAATCTTTTAATATATTTAATATAGTAGCTTTTTAGCATTGCAGTAGGGCTGGTGCGTATGTATAGGAGATAGGTCTTTAGTTATAGAATAGAACGTATTCTTAGAAACCTTAGAGATTACGGGACAAGAGGTATAAAAAGCGCGCGTTTTTATTTAAAGCTACAAAAGATTTTTTTTTTATAAAGTTACAAACAAACAAATAATTAATATAAAATACTAAATAAAAATTAAAAGATTTGTTTTTATTAATTAATTATTGCGTTTTTATTTATATTTATATATTAGATCTTGACCTAATCTATATAAGAATTTATAAATTAAAAAATATAGTTTAATACGGAATAATTAAGTAGGTTTAGTTAGTTTTAGTATATAATACGCTAATTAGAAGCTTTGCTTTATTTTATTAGTATTTTTAATAAAGCAACAAAAATTAATATTATTTAATGCTTTTTAAAATATAACTTATAATTAAAAACTAATATTTTTAGTTAATATACCTAATATATAAAAATTAACTACTAATTATACTAATTAGTTATATTTTTTTTAATAAATCTTTATATAAAGCTAAACTTTTAATATAATTTAATAATATAATATAAAAATAATAAAAAACTAATTATAATAAAAATTAAATAAATATAAAGTATTAATAGAACTATTATTTTTAGAACAATTAATTATAAAAATACTAATAATATTATACTATTTTTATTAGATCTAAAAAAAAAATATAAAATTTAATTATAGTTTTATTAAAAAAACTAATATATTTATTAAACTTAAACATATATAAGCTTTTAATAAAAAGTTTATAAAAATATTACATTAATTATATATGTTTATATAGTAGTAAAAACTATAAAATATTAAACAAAAAAATATTATTAAAACTTAAAAATTATTGTTTTATTTTTAAAACATTTATTATTTTGTTATTTTTATATATTAATAGTTCTAATTAATAATTTAGAATAAATAATCTAAACGTTCCAAAACAACTATAAAACTTTAAGTTTTTTTTAACAAGGTTTATTTTAAATATTTTAATTATAAATATATTTATTTTTAATATTATACTAACTAATAATCAAACTAGTAAATATTAATTAGCTAAGCTTTTAATATTTATATAATTAGCTTTTAGGAGCGCTATAGTTTTATATATTATTAGTTTATTTATTTCTAATTTTATATTTTGTTTTTAGAACTAATTTAATAAAAAAAATATAACTAAATAATTTTATAAAATAAAAAGATTTTTTAAGTTATATAAATTTTTATAAGCTAAATAAATTAATTAATTATTATACTAAATAAAAATTATAATTAAAAAATATATAATCTAATATATTATTAGTTTTTGTATTAATTAAAATTAAATTGTTATAAGCTTAAAATAAAAATATAAAACAACTAATTTTAAGTAAACCTAATTATAAAAAAAATAATTTATTAAGTTTTTTTTAAATATTAAAATAATTTTTTAAAATTATGCTTAAATTTTTTTTAAATATATAGCTTTAATTAATAAACTTAGCTAAAAAATCCTTTTAATATTTAAAAAGTTTTATTTATATAATTTAATTAAATTAATTTTTTTTAATTATTTTAAAAACATTTTTAATAAATATAAAATTACTAAAAATAATTTATAATAAAAAAAATATATTAATACTATAGATATTTTTAAATAACAGGCCAATTTAGAATCTTTTTTTTAGTTATAAATAGCAATATTAAATTTTCTAAATAGTATTACTAGCCTAGAACTATTACTAGATATATTTTTTTACTTTATTTAGTAAGCTATATAAATATAACTGTTCTAAGCTTTATTAGTTATTTAACTAATTTAGCTACTTATAACTATTTTTTTTATTATATCTTTAATAATCTATATATATATAAACCTAATAATTAAATAATTAATAATTAAAATAAAAAGTTTTTTTATTTATAATACTTAACTAATTAAAATAATAATTAAAATAATATAGTTATTAATTAACTAGAATTAATACTATGTTTTTTTTAGTTAAATATTTTACTAAAAGATTAGCTAGTAAAGCAAGTAGTAATATAAAAATAGCTAATTTAAAGCTTATGCTATTTAAGTATAACAATTAAACTTTTAGAGGTATAACTAATTAAATAACTAGAATAACTCTAAAAATATTAGTAATAATCCGTATAAATACTAGTTTTATAAAACTAAAGATTATATATAATAAAGCTATAAATTAAAAAAAAAACTAAAAATTTTAAAGCTTTATATAAAAAATATAACTTTAAAGCTTAATATATTAGTTTATTATATATATTTTAGTATATTTGCTTGCTTATAATTAACCTAAATAAAATATTAAAAAAAAAAAATAGATTTATATTTCTAGCCTTAATATAGATTTATTATAACTGCTCTAGTAAATATTTCCTAGCAGCTCTAATAGCTTATAAAGCTTTATATAAATTTAACTATATTTTCAAAGATCTAAATTTTAAAAACAAAACTTAATTATAAAACCTAAAACTTAGCAAAAATAAAAACATTTTAAATAACCTAGCCTAACTATTTGTTTTAATACTTAAACAATTAATTATAATTAATTAGCCTAACCCTAAAATAAAATTTTAAGCTAACTTAGTTTTTATAAAATAATAAAAACTTAATATTTTAGCTAAAAAAAACTATTTAAAATTCTAATATAATAAATAGCAAAAATATTAAAATAGGCAAAAATTTATAGTACTAAAAATAATTAACTAAATTTTTTTTTAAATAACTTATTAGCGCTTGTAATTCTAGACCTTATTAGTATATTTAATATGTAAGCTTATATAAAAGCTATAATAACAAAAAAAAAAACGCTTAAATAAAAAAAACAATATTATGCCTAAAACTTATAATATTACTTAACCCTACAAAATAATTAGCGCTATAATAAATATAAGCATTAATTAATAAATACTTTTATTTGTTTTAGAAATAAAAAAATACTAGGTATTTTTTAATAAAATTAATAATTTATTTAAAGCTAAAATAGGGTTAATTTAAAAAGAACTACTAAGTTTATTCTTTAATATATTAGAATTATTTGTAGTATAGGCCTTTAAAATAGGACAGATATTAAATAAAAAAACAATTAAATTAAATTAACTAAATAAACTTAAATTTAAAGCAAGTAATTAATAAATACTAAATATACTTATTTTAAAAATTAATAATATATATATAACGCTACAAAAATTTATAAAAAAGGTCTATAAAACTTTTTAAATAAATATATTTTTATAGAATATAAAAAACTATATAAAGGTTATACTTAAAGTTATAGTAAAAATTAGGGAATTATTAGAAAGTTTACTAATTATTAGACTTTTTAATATTAACGCTTAATTATATATTCTAGTAAAAAATTATATTAAAAATAACCAACTTTTTATAATTAATACTTAAATAATTTAAAATAAATATTTTATTAAATTAGAAATATTTTTATAATTATATAAAAAAATTATTGTTTAACTAATATAAATTGCTAAAAAGTATATATAAGCTGTTCTTATATATATAGTTCCAAATAAAAAATAGCTGCTTTTTTATTTTTAAAAATAAATTTTTTAAAAATTACAGATTATATTTTTTATTTTAAGAATTTAGTTTTAATAGCTATATTTATTTTTGGTAATATATATATTATTGCTTTTGTAACCCTACTTATTTAATTATACTTTTATAATAAATTAGCAATTAGAGCTATAAAAAACTAATAGCTATTTATATATAAAGAGCTACTATAAATAGTTATAATTAGTTTTTAATTAATATTTAAATTTTATTTTTATTATATGCTACTAAAATGATTTTTAATTTAATACTAAACTTAAATAATAAAATTATATAAGAATATTTTTATAACACTAATTAACTATTTATAAACTATATAAACTAAATATTAGAGCTAAATGACAATATTTTTTTTATAAATATTTTATTAAATAATAAATTTTTAATAGTTTTTAGAACTATTATTTATAGAACTATAAAAAAAGCAAAAAAAGTAAAAGTTTTAAAAACTAAATAGATAGCGTTTTTTTTTTTTTTTTTTTATATTTATAATATATAAGCCTAAATCAAAGAAAATCTATTTAGTTAATAATATAAAATATAATAGTTTTATATTTTTAAGGTTAATTAATTAAAAAAAAGAAACTTTAATAAAAATATATAATTAGTACAAACTAAATAAAATATTTAAAAAAAAAAGATTTATTTAAATATTTACTTATATTTTATTATATAATTTAAAAAAACTTAATTAATTAAAAAACGCTTTTAAAAAATCAAAAAAAGTATAAAAATATTAAAACTTACTAATTAAAAAAAAAAGCTTTTAGTTAAAGTGTTATATAAATATAAAATAGTTTTAGTTTAAGATTTTAGCAAGATTAAAAAAATATATAATAAAATTATATTATTATATAAAATCTAAATAATATTATATAAAGCTTAGCAAGCAAAAAGAATCCTTATTTTTGTATTATTATAAAAAAAATACTAAATATATTTAAAACCTAACTTATAAATAATATATTAAAAAAAAAACATAGCATATATTAGAACATATAATTTATAATAAAAAAAAAAATAAAAAGCTTAAATTAATTAATTTTATTACTAAACTAAACATAGTTATAATCTAAAATACTTTTTTATTAAAAAGCTGCAATAAATTTACTAAAAAATTTGCTATATATAAAATCTTATTAATAATTGATTTTTTTTTTAAATATAATTAAATATTTTTGTTTTTTTTTAATTAAGCACTAATAGTTTTTTTTATACTATTTAGAATTCTATAAATAATAATACTTCTTTAAAGTATAACAAATTTAATAGCTTACTTTTTTAAGGTAGTTAGCCGAATACTATACAATATTATATTTAAAAAATATAAACTATTTTTTAATAATATAAAAGTTAAAAAGCTTATTATTTATTATAATAATTAAAAAATTACTTTTAATATATAACAATTTATTTTTAAACATATTAAAAATATTAATATAGTTTTATTAAATTTTAAATTAACAAGTACTACTGCAAGCAATATTAAAAACAAATAATAAAAACTAATAATAATATTAGTTAGATATTTTTATAAAACTAATAGCTATAAACCTATAAAAACCAAAATATTTAAAATTTTAAAATAAATAATATATAATAATATTATAAAAATAAAAGCTTTTTTAAAAATAAATAGTTATTATTAAATATAAGTAAAAGCGTATGCTATAATAGTATTCCTACTAACTATGCTTTTTTAGTATAATATTAAGTTTATTTAAAAAAATAATTAAAAATAAACAATAATAATATTATAACAAGCTTTAATAATTATTTTTTGCTTAATTACTTTAGATTATAAAGCTAAAAAAATCTAGCTAAAAATTAATGTTTTAAAAAAAAAAAAAATACTATACTTTATTAACTAATTAAAAATAAAATATACCTATTTAAATATAAATTAAAAACTTAAAAAAACTTAAATTAAATTATAATATAATAAAAAAAAAGTGCTTAAAAGTTATTAAAGCTTTTTGCTAACTATAAAACTATTTATATAAAATTAGATTTTATTTAAAAATAAATATAAAAATATTAATTATTTAGCTAAATATTAAATTTTTTATATTACTTAGCGTAGTTCTAACCTAATAAGTTGCTTTTATTAAAATATTTAACTTTAAATTATACTATATTTTTAAAAAAAAATATATAGCAATAAACAAACTATTATATAAATCAAAAAAACTATTAAATAAGTTAGATAATTAATAAAAAAAAATATAAAAAATTTTATTAATTTTAATTTTATATTATAATAATTAAACTAATAATTATTTTAAATATTAATATTTTTTTTAAACTAAAATAAAAATAGTTAATATATTTATAAAAGTTAGTAATATATTTTATTACTAAAAGTTTGCTTAATTGCTTTATAATAGCAATATAAAAAAAAATCTATAAAAATTAAGCTTTTTAATTTTTTGTTTATAAAAATTATTTTTAAAAAAAACAAAACTATTATATTAGATCTAATATTATATTAATAACTTTAATAATTAAAAATATTTTTTTTAAAAAAGCTATATATAACTAAAATATTAAAGCTAGAACTTTATATATTATAAAATTACTGCTTAATACTACTAGAAAAACTTATATAAAAATATTAAAAATATTTTAAAAAGTTATAAGCTATACTAATAAATATAAAACAAGCGATCTAAAAAAAAATATTGCTATAATAAAACTAAAAATATATTTATAAGCTAAATTTTTAATGTTTAATTTATACTTAATAATAATAAATTTAAAGTAATTATTAAAGCTAAATATAAAATATTAGCTTATTTTAAAATAATATTATTTTAATTAACTAATTTTAAAAATATCGCTTAATTTATTAAGCAATATATTATTTATTAGTATAATATTTTTATTAGGATTAAATATAATAATAGTTCTAAAAATAAAAAAAAAGTTATAATAGCTAAAATATAACTTAGATTTATAATAATTTATAGTATAATATATTATTTTTAAAGCTAAAGATTTATTAAGTTAAGTTATAAAATAATTATTAATAGTTTTAAAAAAATAATTTAAAAAATAAAAAAAAGCTAAACTAAACAATTTAATAAAATAATCTAAGCTAATAAAACTATTATTTAATATTCTAGCTATAATATATATAAAATAGTTTATAGCTAATTATTAGTTTTATTAATTAAAAATATTATTTTAATATAGCAGATTATTAATTAATAAAATATTTCTAATTATATATATTTTTTAATATATAAAGTATAGCAATTCAAAAAAAAAAAAATATATATAACTAAGGTTTAATATATTATTACTAAAAAAAAATACTAAGCTATAAAATAGGCTAATTAGCGATATATTTATAAAGTCTGCCTTATAGCTTTAAAAAAAAAAAATCTTATTTTTATATTTAATACTTTATTAAACAATAATAAATTTTAAAGCGCTAAACTTTTATATAAATAAAAAAGCTTATTTTTTATAATATTTAAAAAAAAAAAATAGGAAATATAAAATAAAAGAACTAAAAAAATATATAAAGTAGAAATTTATATATTAGATAGCTTACAACTATTTATTAAAAATAAAGCTAAATATTAAAAACTAGTTAATTTACTACTAATAAATAAATAATAAGTTTACTAAAAAACAACTACTATAAAAAAAAATATAAATATAGCTAGAACAGCCCTAATTAAGGCTATAATATAACCAGATAAAGGTTAGACAAAGCTTAAAATATAGCTAGATATAGCTAGGATATAGCTTAGATAAACTATAATATGCCTAAACAGCTAAAAATACTAGAATATAAATAAAATAAATTAAAAAAATTAAAAATTATTAGTAATAAAGCTTTATTATATTAAATTAAAATCTTAATTAATATAAATTTAAAAACTAAAAATTTAAGCTTTAATAATTTATAATTAAAAAAAAAGTTTATTAATTAATAAGTATATTTTTTTAAATTTAAAAAACTAAAAAAAATAAATATAACCAAAATCTATAGATTTAATATTACGTACTATAATAATATTATCCTAATTAATTTAGATCTATTATAAAGCAATATTTACTATTTATATTTTTGTTTTTTTTTATTATTTTTATGCTACTTTTTACTTTTAAGAACCTGCTCCAAAATAGCAACCTTACTACTGCTTTATAAGCGGATTAATTAAAAAATATATAAAATAGCATATAATAATCTTTATTTAATTAGTTTAAATTAAGAACTTTTTTAGGCTGTTCTATTTATTTAAATTTTATTTTTATTTTTTTAGGTTGCTATAATATATAAATAACATATTTAATATTATCTATATAATATTTGCAGTCCGGCTGGCTAACTAAATAAATATAATTGCTATAAGCGCTAGACTACAAAAGATTTATTAACTTATACTTAAAAAATAGCTATATTCTAAAGCAATTATTATTTTTAAACTTTTAGAATTAATACATATATAATTAGCAAAAAATAAAATTAAAAATCCTAATTACTAAATAGCAAGTACTATTACTTATGCTAAACAATCAAGCATTATAAAAAATATTTGCTAAATAAGCTATTATAGTAGTAGCTTAATATAAAAAAGTATAAATTTGCTAGTAAATATTATAACTGCGTTAAATATAGCTTTATTATTAAATATTATAAAAAATAAAAAATAAAATTTTAATATATATATTAACTAATAATATAGCTATTTAAAGTTTTAATATAAATAATAAAAAATTTAGTAATTATTATTAAATATTTTATTAGCTATATATAAAAGTTAAAAAAAAATATAAAGCTTATTTATTTGTGCTAATTAAAAAAAAGTTATAATATTTATTTTAATTATATTTAAAAGCTTTTTTTAAATAATATATAATTTTATTAGTTTATTAAAGTTTTTTAGTAATACTATATGTTTTAAAACTATAGTTCTAAAAAAATATATATTTAAAAAAATATAACTAAAATTATTAAAACTATACTAAATTTTAACTAAAAATATATAATTATTATAATTTAGTACTAAATAATAATAAAATAATATAATAATTATTTGAAAATATAACTTATATT
>JAJNNX010000081.1:0-110340 GCA_023159155.1 Ustulina deusta | reverse complement strand
TTTTATTTCTTTTATTTATTTTATTTATTTTATTTATTTTATTTATTTTATTTATTTTATTTATTTTATTTATTTTATTTATTTTATTTATTTATTTATTTTATTTATTTTATTTATTTTATTTATTTTATTTATTTTATTTATTTTATTTATTTTATTTATTTTATTTATTTTATTTATTTTATTTATTTTATTTATTTTATTATTTTATTTATTTTATTTATTTATTTATTTTATTTATTTTATTTATTTTATTATTTTATTTATTTTATTTATTTTATTTATTTTATTTATTTTATTTATTTTATTTATTTATTTATTTTTATTTATATATATATTTTTATAATTTATATTATCCCTGTTCAACTATGTACACTTATGTACATGCTTTTCCTACACTTTGCGCTACTTCTATTTAACTTTGTTTATTTTTATATAGTACTTTTTCTTTTTTTACTACTATAACAAAATATTGCGCATACGTATCAATCTTAATCTATAGAAAAAATAGATAATTAAAAAATACTAGAACTATACTTAAATCTAATTAATATTAGATATTTTTATTTATTGTTATACTATATTTATTAAACAAACTATTTTATATTTATGTTTTAAAAAATAAAGGATCCTAAAAAATAAAACCTATACTTAGCATATATTTGATTTTAATAAATAACTATTAACTTTATACTATAAATATAGGTTATCTGATTAATAATTATATTAATATTTAATATATAATAGTTTTTTGATTTTTTTATATAATATTTTAATAATTTATAAACAATTAAAAATTTATTACTAATACTTAATTAAGGTTGTATAAGTATATTAATAAAAGCTATAAATATTTTTTATTATTAAAAAAGATATATAAAATTTAACTTGTTAGTTTAGATTTCGGAACTTTGTTATATATTTATATTAGCGTTATTATGCTTTACTTTGTAATATAATATATAAAATTTATTAAAATTTTTATAAAAGTGCGATTTAAGAACGTTTATAAAGAATATATTAGCGTTGTAAAGGTTGGACCTGCTTTAAACTAAACTATATTTTATTAATAAATATATATTTTAAACTAGCAAAATATAGGTTTAAAATTTATGCTAGTATTAATATATATTTATGATTTATTATATAGTTTTATATTAGTTTTTTAGCTATTATAATATGTTTGGTTTTTGTTTAATATATAGAAATAGTTAGAAGCTATAAATATTTTTTGCTTATTATTTAATTTGATTGAAGTAGTAAAACTTTAATAATGGCAATAGTATATTTTTTTTTATTTAAAGCATCCTAATCTAACTGCTATTTTTAATAATTTTTATTAGAAAAAATTTCTATTTTATAGTTTAAAGAATTATAAGTAAATATTTTATAGTTTAAGGAACTATAGGCAAATATATTTTTTGGTAATATTATATAATTTATTATTTATAGCAATAGTAATAAGAATATATTAGATAGGTTTTTGTAATAGAGTAATTATTGGTTATTTAGCAAGAATATATTAAACTAATAGATTAAAAGCTAGTAAAATAAGTTATAAAAAAGCCGGACCTTGTTTTAGCAGGTATATATTTGTATTAGTTTATATAAGTATGGTTATAGATATATTAATATTTATTAGGGATATTTTGGTATATTTAAGTATTAAAAGCTTTAAAGTTTTAAATTTAAAAAAGATTGTATTGTTTTATTATATATTTTTATACTTTTTATTTAATATAAATATTTTAAATTTATATATTTTTGGAATAGTTATTATATATAAAATTAATATATTAAGCTATATATTATTTCTAATATTTCTTATAAACTTTATATTATGCCTAATCTAATAAAAGGTTTTATTAATTATTATATATTTTTAAATAAAGAACAATAAGCTAAATTAATAAAGCTTATAAATACTAATAGTATTAATTTAAATGTTTATTTATTAAAAATTATAATATAGATTTATAATTATTTAATTGTTTTTTATTTAAATCGTTTATTATTAATTATATTATTTATAAAACAAATATTATATATTTATAAATATTAATAATTATAGTCTAATTTAAAGCAATATATTTTATAAAAAAAAATATTAAAAATTGCAGAACTAAAAAAGCTTATAAAAAGTTAGAATAAACTTAAATAAAAGTTTTAAGCTAATAAAATTGATTTATTAAACTTGTTTAACCTTAATATAAATAATAAAATTAATAATTAGTTTTAAGTTTAAAAATATATATTTTAATTAAAATTATTTATATATTTTGTAATTTAATATAAAAGTTATAATAAAAAAAAAAAACTTAGTAATAAAAATATTTAAAATAAACTTTATTTTTATAAACTAGATTAGGTTTTATTAGTGCTAGCTATAAAGCTCTGTTTAGTTATATTTTATATTTTAAAAAATAAGCCAAAATATTTATATTTTTTTTTGTTTATAATTAGTAATATTAAGCTAAATAAATAGTTGCTAAAAATTAGTTTATTTTTAATTAGTTTACTTAAAAATATTTATAGTTTTGTTATATTAAGCGCTACTAGCTCTAGTTTAGTTTTAGTTAGTTTTTTTTTAATTTAGTTTAAAAGATAGCTAATAGTAATTAGCTTTTGCTTAATTAAAATTGATTTATTTTTAATTTTAGGTTTTTTTTTAGTTTTTAAGCTTATTAAAAATAATAGTAACTTAAAAAAAGCTTTAATTTAATATTTTTTGCTTTTTTTAGCCTTTATAAAAGATTAATTAAAAAAAGCTTATTAAAAATAATAAAAATTAATTATAAACTTGTTTTTTGTAGCATTATTGCTTATAGTTTTAATATTTATAAGCTAGATAGGTTATAAAAGATTTATATTAAATTTAATAATAAAGTTTTTATTGCTTGTTATAACAAATATAACTAATTTATAAGATTAATTAATTATATATAGGTTTAGGATTGCTTAGTTTAATTTTAAGTATTAAATAAATTTTTTATAGTTATTAAAAATTTGGTTAATTAAAATATTATAAACTAATAGTACTTTTATTTGTTTGATTTTTTTAATAACTTTATATATAAAAGTACTAATTAAATTAATTATTTTAAGTTTAATAAATATATTAATTATAATATTATTAATTATTTTTTGTTTTGTTTTATTTATTAATATAATATTTTATTATTAGTTCGATTATATAAATATAAAAGCATAATTTATTTGTTTAAATAT
The DNA here is from genome assembly GCA_023159155.1 of Ustulina deusta. NCBI lineage: Eukaryota > Fungi > Ascomycota > Sordariomycetes > Xylariales > Xylariaceae > Ustulina > Ustulina deusta. Next base: position 107,112 of record JAJNNX010000081.1, on the reverse strand, counting down.
AATTAATTAAAATATAGCTTTAAATATAGTTAGAACAGGTATTAAAATAAAATATATAAGTTAAATTAAGGTTTTTTTAGTTATAGGTTAGATTAGTAAACTATTAGTAAAGTTAATAATAATAGCTAGAATAAAATATATATTTTATAATAAAATTTTGCAATTAGGGCAAGCTTTAATAAATAGTGCTATATAGATAAGCGCTTAATAGTTAATAATACAAGCTATTATAAGGTTAGTAAAAGCAGGTATATACTTTTTAAATAAAATAAAGTTTAAATAAAAATATATAAGTTTGATTAGGTCTAAATTAATTTATTATTAAATATTATAAATAAAATTTATGCTTGTACTATATACTTGTATTAAAATATACTAAAGCGGTTTAAACTTTTGGCTCTTTAATATATTGGGGTATACCTAGTGAGCAAAAAATCGTTTTTGAACAGTTACCCCTCTCGGACGCCGTATTGGCCCCTGCTCCCAGGAGCGTCTTTCGCTTAAGCGCCGGTGCTGCGCCAAAGCTGGGGTCGTCACGGTACGGCTCGGCCAATCCGTGATCGAGCTGCACCTCTATAATAGTATATATCACCGTCTAAAACAACCGGACTTCGAGACTTCGAAGACCCTTCGCGCTAAACCCCGCTTCCGGCCTGTTGACTGGTCTCCCGATGCAAAACATGTGCATAGGCGCATCGCTAGCTACCACACCTTTTGCCGTCAAAAGGTGTCAAGGGTATCATCCGCGCTACTATCCTTAGCATCCTCACCTCCCATTCCCCAGCACTGTCTCATCGACTCCAAGATGCTATGTAATATCCTGGCACATGCTTGATTTCTTTCGGCGGCTAAGCGACTGCTCTGCGTTCATATAACCATCTCGATCCGTCGTTGCGCCGTCAGCATGGGCAACGTCTATTTTCCTTTCTTCACCATCCTCGACTTCTCTTCGACTTGCCTGTCTCTTTGATAGACTGACGTTCTCTTCGCTGCGTATATACTTTCGACACACTCCTTTCTTATTTCACACTTCTCCCAAATCTCCCCGAGTCGTTTGGTCTATATATCCACCCATCCATCTATTTCCGTATCTGTTATAATGTCTTTCGAGGAAAAGGACCCGGCGTCTGCTTCGAATTTCGAGGTTGATCCTCGAGATCTCGCCTACCAACGACAACAGGGAACCATTCGTTTCCTCCACGGCGTTCGTGTTGGTCTCACTGGTCTCGCCCTCGTCAGCAGCATTACCATCCTCGGAACATCTGCCAATGCACTCATGGTGTACAACAACACCCATGTGTCGAGCGACTTCAACCTGGCTCTGTGGCCGGATGAGTTCGACCTCCGACCCACCGTGGCGCTAGTCGTAGCGAGTGCAATCATAATAATTGCGAACCTTGTTTCCCTCCTATTCAGCAAAGCCAAATTGGTAAGTGTAGCTACTCCAGCCGTCAGCCGTCATCTCCGACCACCGCCTCCCAAATTTATGCGCTAACACGTTTGCCGTCTCTTCAGTTTCATAATCAAACACTTGTGCACACCTCAATAACCTTCATTACGCCATTGGTTGGGTTTGTCGCTGCTCTAATTGGTATCATCTTTTTCTACGCCGTCAACGCTTCTACCACGGTCGATACCCTGCAGAGTTGGAGCTGCCAGTGGGGTTATCTCAATATGAAACTGGAACCGTATTTTGGTACTCTGTGTAAGCAGAGCCAGACCGCTCTATACTTGTCCGTCATCCTCGTCCCTGTCGAGTTTGTCACTCTCGTGGCGGCCGGTGTCCAGATGAGCCTAGAGCGAAAGACAAGGGCATTTGTTCCGGCTCGCAAGCCGAGCCTCAGTCCGGTTATGTCATAAAGCGCAAACGTTTACATGACACGCAACACGGGTTCAGGACCCGGCGTGTACCGTAAGCCACGCGTATATCGGGGCAAAAGCGAGATCTGATGGAAGGGCTTCGATGCATGGCGCTACAATGCTCGGTTGATGGTGGACTGGGCTGCTTGATGGAAGGCAATGGGTCGATGAGTCGAAGGAGATTTCGTCTGTGAAGGCGTATCGTCGGGATAAAACTGTGTAACACGTAAAGCGATCAGAACGATAAACGTAAACGAAGAATGAGTTACGAGCTAAGTTATAATATGACATCATTCACGGGCTCATATACGCTCGAATGCCCCTTTAAACTACTGAGGTGTCATGGAGGTGCGGGAAACGGTCGGCTCGTTTCATAAACGAAGGGTTGAACAATCGAATATTTCATATTAGCAGTCGTAGAAATTCCTGTTATATTTACCCTTTCAGCTCACACACCCAAGAACAATCACATTGTCCTATCTACTAGTACTTTCCAGTCAATAACTGGCTTATTGACATGCCCCGCGTAACAACTTTTCAAGCACCACTATTCTCCTCTGCATAGGAGGTACCAACGCCAAGCCATTATTCCGAGGAACTCGTTAGAAGACTTCGACCTACATCGCGAACAGAGACCACTTCATAATTCTGAAGAATAGGGTTAGCTCAGAGCGCCACTTTATGAGTTGAATAATGGTTCATCTATCTATCTTCGGTACATAAGTCGGAAATGTTCAAAAACATCCTAAAAGCGCGTCCTAGAACTAATTTTCCCGCTTACATCCCCTCATCTCCATCCACCGGCCTATCGATTGTTCCGTTGGAAGTTTTATATTCTCTCTTATCCAGTTGCCAAGCTCCATTTCTTCACCGTCGAAGACATTAGAGCTCCAAATTCGGAATCAGACACTCCTTGCCTGCAATAGCATCTTAACAGTACTCGCTAATAGCCCTGTTAAGGCAGTCGTAGCCGCCACGCGCCTCGCAGTTCGCCTGGTACTGGTTGACAAAGGTGAAGACACTGAAGAAGCACTGCTCCGGATAGTTCGTACTGGCGCAGTTATGGAGGCACTGGGGACAGTACGCCTTGTAGCCAGAAGCCTGCGATTCGCAGATGGCCTCCAGATCCGCAGTTTGGCTGGGCGCAGCGGTGCTGGATGTTGGGGTGGCCTAGGGAAGGTTAGTTATAACTGTGGACGACAGTTTAGACAGGTTGTCTCGGGTTAGGTTACCTGGGGGATAGCGGCCACAAGGGGCAGAGCTAGGGCAAGAAGGGTAGCGAACTGCATGTTGATTGATTGATGGGAGAATATCGACTGTGTCTGATGAGCGAGGAGTTCGGGATATTATTGATGATGATGCTTTTGAAAATGATCCCCAACTGATTTAGGGAGGCTCTTACCTTTTTATATTCAAACCCTTTGCCTTACCGCTCTCCCTTTCAACGTCACCGCTCGTATTTCGACCAAACGAGAGATTAACAGGAACCAACCCGTTTTTTCCATACATGGTAAAAACCTTCTAGACACCCCGGTAGGGCAGGGCAGCCTACTAGGCAGGATATCTCGCCAAGACTAAATCGGCAGTTGGTTCTCTGATTTTAGGTAGCCCCTCGCAAACACAGCGAGGATGGAGAGCCATGGACGAAAAGCGTAGAAAGTTTTCATGAGGCTTAATTTCCCGGACATGGATGGGCCGGACCTTCATTACTCATGTTCACTCGAATGCGGGTCGGATGTCAAGGTAGGAGAACAGGGTATCTCAAGACATCTGGTCCACTTCCTTCTTGCTGCCTGGACGAGGTGGATAACATACGCTATGTACACTAGATGAAGGGTGTTGAGATGGATTCCGTGCAAGAGAGTGAGTGATATACCGTACAGTATAAAGATCACAGCTTCCATCTGGCTGGTGGCCATCGTCGAAAATGGACGCCGCGTGATCCCGTGGACAGAGCTTTAAAATGTGCCCGGTTTGCTTATTCGGCTGGTTGAGGCAGTGTTTGTGTGCACGTGCACGACATGAAATAGATACTGTTTCTTTCACTCGGTCGGGCGCATCTGAGGTCGATAGAGCAAGCCGGCCTATAATTTTCCGGCTCCGTTGATGCTCTCGGGCCGCCAAGGAAGAGGGATCTATATAAAGATGGGTGGCAGCCTGATAAAGTGAAGGGGGCAACCAACCTCGCTACTGGTAAGTTAGCTGATTGGCCATTCCGCCTCTCGCTTGGCTACGGTGGGCGCTGACTTAATATCGAGTGGTTCGAGTGATAGTGCTACCATCTGACGTAGGGTCTCACCAAAGGACACCTTCTTTTGTGTATCTTCTGGCGACCTACCTATCTGGGTGATGTGTAGCTATGTCGCCAAGCATGAAAAGTGGCCAGTGCAAGCTTATCTCGTTCTGTTTTGGGGCTGCCATCATTGTCACGGATTGATATACTTGCAGACCGATGCGACCTCATTACAAGACAGGTTGGAGAGTATCTACGTAACGTCTACATAACACGAGACAATTTCTTTTCTACTGTACACAGAATACCTTGGTTCAATTGCAATTGATGATGGCAGCTGTCGGTCTCTTAAGCGAGGCAGATAAACAAGCAACTTAGACGGTGTTGTTATTATAGCCCGGTCATGTCCTCCAGTAATACTCCATATACGCTTTCTATTAATTCTCTCTCTCTTTCTGTCTCTCTGTCTTTCTCCCTCTGTCTCTCTCTCCCCCTCCCTCTTTCTATTTGTTGTTTGCTCCAACATCAGCTTCAATCTACATGCGGCTACATACTAGTAGATTGTCTTCCGTCATATCATCTTCCAATACATCTGGTACATTTATATGTCTTGATATACTCAACATGCAGGTAACCATTACACCACTCATCTAGAGCACAGGTGACAGACGAGGTAAATGAAGGTTTGCCATCTCCGTGCAACGCTGACTCCCGTCTGCGCTCCTCAAACGACGTCTGATGCAGACACGCAAACGAGTCACGACATTCACCTACCCAACAGCGTAGCCACCTGCCTACCTGCCTGCTTGCCTACCTGCCTCGGCTGCACTGTGGCCATCTAAGAAAGAGAAAAGAAAGCGAGAAAGCGAGAAAGCAAGAAAGCAGGCCACCTTCTTGCACTCGTGCATTCGAAGCGTACAGATCTTGTTTCACTGAGAAAACCTTGTCCCACTCGTAGCTTTCCACTCGGCCAACCACATCTTGTCCTCGGCACAGTTGCCAGACATGTTATCATTCTTTCCTCGTACATCCGCCTGCGTGTGTAGCTAGAGACAGCTATTATTCATCAAACATACAATTTTTATTTCTTTAGGTACCCTCCCACATGCACGCAGTCCTGGGCCCGACTGCTACACCACGGGCACCTGTCAGCGCAGGAGGGCCGTCACATACACCTAACGCCGGCAATTATTCATTCACTTTACAATATCCCGCGAATCTATTCACTATTCTCGTCGCAACCACATCTTCAGTCCTACCCGGTCTGAAGCACAGGTGAAGCTTGGGCCCATCCCCGCCAAAGCAATCATGCTTGAAAACCCCCTTCGCAAGTCGGCGAAGAATTCTGCTTCGGACGTGGCAGGCATTCGTCGCCCAGATTCACCAGTCATCAAACCGCCGCGTGTTGGCCCTTCGTTTGCCCAGAGAAAAGCCCTTCAACCACGACCACCGGATGTTGTCCTCGTGGAAGGCAACAATGTCATGCGCAGCATCGACCGTCCTCTTCCCGGCGATGTGGTCGGACGCCGCAAGCCACAACTCCATCCGGACGTGAGCAGGAAGAAGAGCGCCTATTTCGAGTCTGAATTTGCTGGACCTGACCGAGGCGAAGGCCCGGCTAAGACTCGCATCCTCAACGAGGCCATGGTTACCGCCGACCTCAAGACAAACGTCATCATACGCGACGAGTTTGCCTTCATCACGGATTTGGCCTACCATCTATCAAATAGATATCAACGGCCAATGTCCTCAATCGTCATTACTCTCCACCACGGTATCTGCATGCTGTTCGGAGGCACCTTTGAACCGGCGTGCACCCTGGCTATACACGCGCTGCCAAGCCTGCTCCAGCCGGCAACGAACAGGAGAAACGCCGTCCTGATCCAGCGGCATCTGCAGGAAGCCCTTGGCGTCGTGTCCAAGCGCAGCTACATACGATTTGAAGCGACCCCCGAGGACAATATCGCTATTGGCGGCAAGACACTCGCAGCCGAGATCGAGGGTCTATCTAGAGACAATGCCGATCAGAAGTCGGGCGCGTTTAGAAAGCCGTCTAAATCCGGACGAGCTATCATGAAGAGCGTCAAGGTAAGTCTTCTAAGAAGGGGCCATGTGAACCGGACAGAGTGTTCCGGGGCCGCAGGCTAAGTTGCGTACAGTCTTTAGGCAGCTTCAAGTCACATTCGATGATCGACCTTTCGGAGAATGTGCCAACTCCTCCACCGAGCAACTCGGGCGAGACAACACGCATAGCGACGATCCCTGAGGTACCACCAACACCACCAGACGACGAGAAAACGAGCCAGGTGGAAGAACAGAAACCACGTCAAGGTGCTCCGCGCCGTAAGAGTCTTCGGTTTGCATTGTTTGGAACCAAGACTTCATCGGACAAGTGAGAAACACCAGATATAGAATTGGCCGAATGACCAACCCTCTTGTCCAGATGAGAATCAAGTCTTGACCGCCATCTTCGTTGTGATTGGCTGGAGGTACCACGGTGCACGGTGAGAAAACCCCATCGTAAATGATGGGTTCGACTAACCGCCCAGCGCTCAGGAAGACCCCAAGAGGCTTTGGGAGCCGTGGTTATCCTTTGGCGGGTGTACCAAGACTGCCTGCCGAGGTATTGCTGGTTGAGCTGCGGTGGAAGTGTTGGCATCACGAGAAACTCGTACCGCACGATTACATTCCTGTACACGGACCTAGAATGTAGCGCATCTATTTACATTATACGGTGCTCAAAACATCAATGCCCACGTGAATCTACCTATCGTGTCACGCCGCTGGTGAATGAGCACAAACTGCATGGCGCTGGCAATGTTTTGATGGCTGAGGTGTTCCCTTCGAAGTTGTGCCGCTATGGTATTGTCCACCACCGAGCGCACACTATCCTGGTTGGTAAAGGTAGGCAAACTTGATTTCCGGCGGCTCCAGACGACGGTCAAGGAGCGGGTAGGGCTTCACCCGACTGTTATTAGGTACCCAGGGTTCCAAGCCTACCTAGAGCAGCTTAAACAAACAGCATTGCAGTGGGTAGGGATGTAGTGTGTTGAAAGACAGGCACTGTGTGGGGGGTTACAGCTGCTGACAGTGAGGGCTGGCGGCTGGCGGGCTTTTCCTGGTTAGTGCGTAAGGTACTGCCTACCAACCCCCTCCTCCATCCGCGCTCCACCTACTCCGACTCCGACACTCCATGTCGAGAAGCTCGATATTGACTGTTAGTTGCACAACGATCGTCAATATTCATCCCGGTTCGAGTCGCGCGGTTCTGCTGTGGCGTTCGAGTGACTGCTCTTTTGTCCAATCTCTCGTCGCTCTCTCCTCTCATCACTTGCCTTATTTACCGGACAACGATCCATTGTCGGATATTTCGCGGTCGACAGACGAGCCCGCAGTCATCGCCCATTCGCGCCAACCCGGAACTCTCTGAGACACGGTCCATTTACGTACATGCTCGCCAGAGACATGTCCGTGTGCGGACGACAAGGCCAAGAATACACCCTATTGCTCGTCGAATAGAGACAGGGTCAGCGCGAAGCGTTAGTGTCAGTATCATCCTGGCTGCCAGAGGCATCGCATTGGGCAGTCCAGTGACAGACAAGTTGTTGGTCCGGCCGCCGTTCCGCGTAGCCAGTAGGAGCCAGTAGGGGCCGTTGTAGCTCTGGCACTCCGTGGTACGACTGTAGGTGAGTCAGCTCAGCTGCCATGTTGGTACTCAATCACACGCCGTAATACAGCGAGCTGACTCAGAGGCTACAGCGAAGGACGAGATCAGGCAGCGCTGGCTCCTCAGGTCACCGCTCTCTGCCTGAGGCCGGCCGGGTATCCTGACCATCTAATGCCGCCGTACAGGGGACCGTCGGGCTATCGCGTTTGCTGAGCCACCAAAGCACACATCCGGCCTTTTTGATCATCCTGGCAAGCCTGCCTGTCCGGTCTTCTGTGTCATTCGGCTCAATCATTTGCGCAACATGGAGGTGAGATCAGATGCTTTTTGTTTTCTCTCATTCACTCCACCACCTTCCTTGTCACGGTATGCATCTTTTTCCTGCTTGAAATTCACTCTATCTCATCCCGCGCTGTCTTTCCCTCATCGTCGTCATCGCCGTCATCGTCGTCATTATCCGACATGCCTCGCCAACACATACATACATGCCATATATACTTCACCGCCTAGTTTAAATGGTTTATAATCCCTCCAAGCTTCTTCCTCTCCCTTCATTTCTATGGAAACCAAGACCCCATTCACCACTGGCTTGTCTCATGCCACTTGTTTCCTCGAGCTTCTCTCGCCCGTTGTTCCAACAATCCTGGCACAGCCCAACCATGCAACCCTCGTGGTAGCGGCTTAGGCCCAGTAATTGCAATTGACTCACCATTGGGGCCTTCCAACATAATTCTCTTTAATCCCCTGCTGGTTGTGCGACGGTGAGATCAGCGACGAAATCCGGGCTAGACCCCTCCCACGTTTCCACCACAGCGAATGCCCCAAGTGAAACAAACCACTGTGCCCATCCAAGAAGCCGACAACTACCCAAACTATTTGTTCCCAGCTGCATCCGATTCAACGCTGAATGCGCCATCCCGTCCTTGTCATCTGTGACACTCTCGCCTATCTAAATAGCGGGTTTGGCCACCTGCACCGTCGTTTGTAAATCGGCTAGCCTGCCAGTCCCTTACCCGACTGACGGGGTACAAAGAAAAGAAACCGAACAGTCGGGTCGGGTGGTGGTGTTTGAGGAGGGAATAAAATCCGTACTATTCGAAGGCACTATGCGTTGAAGGCTTCTCTCCCGACTTTAGGACCGCCCTATCGCTCTATCACTCTTGCACATTCAGTCTTCAGACAAGCGTCTCAAGCATCCACCACATTCTGAAACTGTTTCCACCTACTTCCGCGAACAATATGACTTCTCGCCTTCGCGGACGGCATGTCTCCTTCGGGCCTCACAACAGCGAAGAATCGGCGGAAGCCGAAGAAAATGCTCCTACTCCAGCTCAAATGAATCTGACACGATTGTTTGAACAGAACCAGCAAAGGCAACAGAAAACTATGGCCGCCAAGGCCAACGAACATCCCCCCGATGCACCAGCTAAGGGGAAGCCAAGGTTACTACTTATGGGTCAGAGGAGGTATGATTGCAGACTACCTATCGCATCCAGATGCGTCAGCTAAACTATTGTAGGAGCGGCAAGTCATCTATTTCAAGCGTGGTCTTCCACAAACTCCCACCTAGTGAAACGCTGTTTCTAGAATCCACAGCTCGAATTCAGAAGGACCAGTTGCCGTAAGTTGACCCGATCAGGCAGGTGTGCGTAGAACGTACGTTAACTCGATGGTTTTGTTAGCTCGTTCATGGACTTCCAGGTTTGGGATTTTCCGGGCCAGATCGACATATTTGAGAACCCAACATTCGACATGGATGCCATGTTCGGCGAGATCGGGGCCTTGATATGGGTCATCGATGCCCAGGACGATTACATGGAGGCCGTGGCTCGTCTCAACGTGACCATATTGAACCTCCAGCAAACCTACCCTAATATCAAGATTGAGGTATTCATCCACAAAGTAGATGGTCTATCGGATGACTACAAGCTGGATATCCAGAGGGATATCACCATACGGATTCAAGACGAGCTCTCGGACCATGGATTTGAGAATGCGCCCGTGACGTTTCACTTGACGAGCATCTACAATCACAGTATATTCGAGGCGTTCAGCAAGGTCATACAAAAGCTAATCCCCCGCCTCGGAATACTGGAGGCTATGTTGACCAATCTTTGCCGCACGTGTCGGTTCGAGAAAGCATACCTCTTCGACGTGACGTCCAAGATCTATATCGCGACGGATAGCGCGCCGGCCGACATGACGAGCTATGAGATTTGTTCCGATTATATCGACGTTATAATAGACGTCACGGAGGTTTATGGTAGCTGGCCACGCTCGGAGAAGTACCGTGAGGCACTCGAGGCGCCACCTTGGAGTCAGAAAATTGAGGACCAGGTGGCATCGAACTGGGCGGAGAGTTGCATGGTGCTAAGTGACGGCAACAAACCGATCATCTTGCGCGAGGTGGACAAATACCTAGCACTCGTGGCGATCATGAAGGAGGGCAGTTACGACAAGATGCCCTTGGTGAACATGAACGTCGAGGTCATTGTGCAAGGATTGAAGGAGTTCTTCGATATTACGAAGCCAAAGTAGATGGTTAAGTTGATGTGGAGCTTCGCCGTTATCCCACTGGCAGATAGTGCCGCAGGACGCCTAAAAACTGGGATCGGCTCGGCTTATAATAGAGCAAGATGGTGAGATACAGTTTCGGTGAGAAACGTGGGAAGTGCAGCGTTTATCACGAGATTTATGGTTGTCGAGTCCCTATTTGATACCGAAATGGTAAATAAAGCGGACGGGTGGCATCCTGTGATCCGAGACTAACTTGGCGTTCTCAGAGGGGAAAAATACTTGGGGAATTCAGTCTGTGAGAAGGCCGGCACCACCACTAAGTAATTGTACGTGCGTATGCACAGAATGAGGGTCATCGATCGACAAATATTCATAGCATACACCGAGTATAGTGAAGAGGCTCTTGCAGCCATGACTTAAACTGTTGCGAACCAAGTGGGATCCAGTACGTAGATGGTTCCTGGAATAATCGAGATGCACGGATCATCCAATCATAATACACAATGGCGGGGCGTGACAGTATGAAGACAGATTCTGCGTCTTCCACTTTGAAGGAAGAGGCTTACAAAATCAGAGGTTGCGACGTCTATCTAGTACCTACCTTAAGTAGGGCCAGAGCTTCTGCGAACCATCCCCGCCACTATCACATTGCTGTACTGTATATGATACAGTTTACTGCGCGTTCAATTGAGGGTCTTGCCAGATTCAGCCAAGTAAGTGAGTGAGTGAGTGCACATAAAGAACCTCACCAACATGCGCTTCTCAGCCGGCGTATTCACACATCTCCTCGCGCACTCTGCGCTCGCCGTCGATGTGAGCGGCGGTGGAAATGGATTGGGCCAGTTCGCCTTGGACAAGATTCTGAGGGATGGCCGCGACATCCTCGGCGGATGGGACGGAGACTCGCCCTCGTCCATGTCCACGACCTCGTACGGACACGGGCACGGGTACGGCTATAACAGGTACGCGCGCTGGATGGCCGGGCTCCCGGACTCGACCCCGGTCGCGCACCTGAACATCCCCGGCACCCACGACGCCGCGACGTGGAACTACACGCAGGCGACGCAGGACGGGCTCGCGGGGGCGACGCGCTGCGACGGCACGACGCCCAACCCCGCGCGCGCGTACCGGTGCCAGCGCACGGGCGTCCTCGCGGCCCTCGAGGCCGGCATCCGGTTCTTCGACCTGCGCTTCGCCCTCGACCCGCTCGGCGCCCGGCTCGTCTTCTGGCACGGCCCCGCGCTGCTGTCCGCCGCCGCCGTCGACGACGTGCTGTTCGGCTTCTACGCCTGGCTGGACGCCCACCCGGCGGAAATGGTCCTGCTCAGCTTCCAGTACGAGCACGGCACGAGAGCCAACGCCACGAGCGACGCCACCGTGCAGCGGATGCTGGTCGACGCGCTCACTTCCGGCGTCGCGGCCAGGTATGTGCATCAGGGCCGCGGGGTTCTGGGGACTCTGGGAGAAGTGAGGGGGAAGATTGGTAAGTCGTCCTTCTTCTTCTTTTTCTTCTTCTTCTTCTTCTTTTCCACCCTTCGGAGCTGCTCTTCTTTGGGGGGGGGGGGGGGGGGGTCTACCCAGCTGGGATTCTCCGAGAGCTTTCTTCACCTCTGAGGTGTCCCGCCGGCCATGCACTGACGCCGGAGTGTCGTCGCAGTGCTGTTCCGCCGGTTCGATCTGGACATGCTCCCGCCGCAGTTCGAGGACGCCATGCCTGGACTCCACATGGCGCCCGGCCGGTGGATCGATAATTCCAGGGCGTTCGGGCTCGTCTACAACGACACTGCGGCTGCCGCCGGGACGGCGTTCATCGAGGATTTCTATCACCCCGATAACTACACGACGGTCGAGGAGAACATCGACGCGAAATTCGAGGCCGTGGAGACTCACCTCCGACTGGCGGCCACGGAGCACCCGGATAGTCTCTTCGTGACCTTCACGTCCGGTACCCATGTCGAGGTCAACCCTCCCGTGTACCCCGATGTCATGGCGCTCGGATCCGGCGGTGCACTGGGTGATATGGGTCCGCCGGCCGTGCGCGGCATCAACCACAGGTTGCTGGGGTTGCTGGGAGAGATGAAGGGGAGGAGGCTCGGGGTCGTCGTGATGGACTTCTTCGAGGAGCCGTCAGGTCTGGTCGATCTTCTTCTCGGTTTCTAGATTTGGGTCTGGGACTGTTGTTTCGTGTCTTTTTAAAATAAAAAATAAAATTTTTTCTACAACTCACGATGGTTTGGCAAAAAAGGTATGGATGAAAAATACTGTCTCGTCGCTAAGCGCGCTCTCGACGTGGAGGGGATATCACGATATTCGTCCTGTGGGACTGAACAATATCGTAGGTAGATAATTAATCGTTGAGTGTAAATGGGTCATGTTGCTTTGCGCACCAAACAAGGTACAGAAATTACATCTGTTTTTTGACCTGTCAGGTGTTTCCTCGACTAAACGCATCTCATTCGGGGTTCTCTTGTTGTTGGCATTGTATGATAACGCATAGATAGATATATCAACGCGGATAGGGAGGGCTGTCGCGGAGGATGGGGCCACCTGTAGAAGACGTTATTGCTCGATTAGTATCTAACGCAGGCGAAGGTCGCGTGAAACCGGCAACGACCGATTCGTCTCGTTTGAAGACTGGAGATCATGGGTGGCTGAAAAGCTGCAATGATGCCCGGCAGTATGTACACGTATTACAAGTGTGCAGCTGAAGATATCCCCGGCATTAGTGTGGACATTACTTTCTTACCATGTCACTTGGTAGTAAAATGTCTGGGATGTTCATTCACTACAAGGCATCGGAAACATTGATAATCCCAGTTGGAAAACTAAGCATGCATCTATTATTTTGGTGTAATCTATTTGCATATGACGTTTTTGTCGAAAGGCTGTATCGTCTTAAGCGTCACTCCCTAGGTTGAGGTATATCTGAAACTTGTCATCTCCTACTCTTACGGGGTATTGGTGTCATTTCAAACCCGGTAACGTTTATTCTCTAATTTATCACTTTTATTTCCAGTTTTTTCATATTTATATTCTTCTCGAGGGCACGAGCAAGAGAGTTGAGTGTTGATCCATGTAGAAATCAGTATTCAAATATATTACTGTTATCATAGAAGCAATGTATACTTCCCGTCTTCAGGTATCGTATGAAACTAGGCAGGTAGTAGGCGGTAATTAACTGGTAGCTTACTCATGGACATCAGAGAAGTGGTTGGTTGGCTGAGATAATAATATCACTTCCTTGGAGCCCATGCATTCTCATCACACCGTGTTCAGTAGCAGCAGCAATAAATAGAGAGGTACAACCAACGCAAAGGTTTGTGATTTGGTCCCAGTGACGTGAAGCTCTCGCTTCCCTTTGACACCTTCTTCTATGAAGGTGCCCGGTGGGCGTTCTGATATCACATGTGAATAAATCGCCTGGCATCCTCTAGTGAGTTTGCGTTTTCTTCGCTTAGCAGATGACGTGATAATGAGTTCTGCGGAGACTACCACGGAAGTGAATACAATATCGAATGGGAAGAGTTTACACGTGTCTTATGACAGGTACCCCTTCATCTAGGGTGCCTACGACCTACGGTAGCTAGGGAGAAAGCCTAATCCAACTACCTACCGTTTCGAAATGACACTAGTTTGATGATATCTCTACCCAGATCGCTTCAGCAGGCTCGTCTGCTGCCCTTAGCCGGGTGGTGAATGGCTGCCAGTGATCAGATTTTCAGGATTTAATCTCGGCCACTAATGGAAGCTAGAAAGTAGATGGCCACCATTCTTACCCCGGGATCATACGCTGTCTTGATTAATATTGAGTGGCACCGTTCGATTCGCTCATTCATAGCTTCGAATTCTGGGAGAGGCTCGTTGGGTAGTGTCCATCATGCGGCCCTCAACGGACACGGGGTGGTTGATCTCATTTCTAGAAAATGTCAACGAGGATATCGCTCAGACTGGCAACTAGACTACCTAGTCTAGTAGAATACGTATGTGGTTGCATGTACAGAACAACCTTCCTGTTTCAACGGGGTAGTATTGTGACCCTTTACTCCGAAAGAGGGCGACAATGAAAAGACGAAGCTAGGTGCGTGGGAGCCGATTGGACGTGTTGGGGGTTGTCATGTAGGACTATCTAAGGGGCCTGGCACTGGCGATGACGCTGTGGCGTAGGCGGGCGTTATTCTAATGGGCTGGATGCATGCCAGCGGGAGGTTTGTGTGTAGGTATACCCGATAAATATGTGATGTGATGGCTGAGTGTAGGTCGCATGGAAATAACTTGGTTATTGACGTTGCACTACGATAAGACAGGGACCAAAGGGAAAGGGGAAAAAATTAAGAATTAAAAAAAAAGTTTTAAAAAAAAAAAAAAAGAGAGAGAGGGAGAGAGGGGAACGATATGGAAAACAGGCGGGAAAACCTGGCAATCTAATCAGAGGGTACCGAAGATATTGGGAGTCTCGAGGCGATTTCGCAACGCCAACCTCTCTATCCACACCAGACCTACACATCAGCTGCGGCGGCTGTGCTTGAGCTGAAAGCTTCAAAAAAATAGTATACGGAGACTAACACACCGCGTTGAGTTCCCGAGACAGGGAACTTGGAACTGTGCGACGGTGCGAGCACATGGTAAGACAGACAGAGACAACATTGAAAGCAAGTTTTCAAAGACCAAGGACTTGGTTCGTCCCCCCGCTCCCGCTTCCGCTCTTCCTCGCGCAGTCCCGCCCGTTTGTCTCTCCATGTCCCAGCAATTGATCATGTGCATCCAATGTGGTACCTACATGCACGCATATTCCGTAGCACGGCGTACGGTGGGGAGTTTGTTGCCAGACCTCCCACTGAACGGGGCCAAGGGGTCGGACAAAGACTTGATGTAGTGTAGGTAGTCGTATAGTAGTCGGAGGCAAATTTCCATGCCATCATATCATGAACCATGAACACATACTGTATGCAGTATACTAATACTACACTACAGTAGATGGAGCACTATGCTGGATGGAGTCCACTGCCGTAGTGTATAGGTAGTAAGTGGATCATAGACGAGTCTTTTGGTCGAGACTCATAGGTATGGACTTAGTTATGTTAGGCATGTTAGTGTATGTACGATGTTAGGTAATAAATACAGGGTTCCTCCTGCCTGAGGTAGCATGTTGCTTTAAATTGATAAATGAAATGCACTGGTCGACGAGATGAAGGACCAAGAAGAGCCGCATGGGTTTTAACGAACCACCTACTCTTACCCTGGACTGCTCCTCCTCAGTCAGCATCGAGTAAACCCCGTAGCAGCCGAGGTAAGCTACTGTGGGTTGCCGCAGTGTGGATGGTGGATGGGTAGTGTAACTTTGGACTAGGTAAAGAAGTGAATATTCAATTGTGACACTATACGGTTTGGTTGGTATAGAAGAGAGTAGGTCGTCTTGTGATATTGTTGTACCGCACCCTAAAATGCAGGTCAACATCGAAATACCTTGATACCTGCTGTAGGCAGTTATAACGGTAAATCCAAACCCAGCACCTACCTATCCGGGTATATACTGTCCAGGCTCGTGGACCCGCCCTGACTGACGGTACACTCCACTCCCTCTAGCGCGTTTCGGAATGTTCCCAGCCAAGCTAGCAGATCCTGCCTAATCAGGGGTAAGATTTTCAAGGCTTTCCAAGTTTTGTTTTCTTGCCTTGATCGGATCGCAGCCGGCGGGCTGGCGGGCTGGCGGTTCGCTCTGCGCTACCTTACCTAGTGCACATCGTCCGCCACGGTCCACTGCACGCTAAGTAGACTACACACTACCTAACGGCTGACCTGGCCCAGTCGCCCCATCCTTTATGCTACACTAGTGATCAGCGGTAAGAAACGAGAAAAGTGAGAATTGAAGTTGGTGCATTTATTGGGGGTCACTTCGATCATGATCTGCTCATGATGCCGACAAGAAGTGAAGAGACTGCGGTGTAACTATGCAGCTAGAGAGTTGGGAAGGAGAAAGCGGATGGGCACAGGAGGGAGATAGAAAGGGGGCGGCGCTGCAGGGGGCGGGCATTCTTAGGTATGTATGTCCAGCTGTCTAGTTCTTTATGGCTTACAGCAGACTATCTACACTACTGGATTGATGCGTTGTTATCATTAAATAGGAGGTTGACACTTAGTTAACAAAAAAGAAGTGTTTACTTAATATCAATACCTAAGTTTATATTAATATAGTTATTGACAGACATGAACTTAACGCAGAGCATATTTAAAGATAGTATAACTTTATAGCTAAGTTATACTACTTTAACAAGGTACGTAGAGGTACCTAGGTTGAGTTAGAAACAAAGAACCACTCAAGGTAGGCACGCTAACGATCATCTCAGGGGTATTGCACCGGTACCTTGCATCCAGCTGTCAGCAGCTATGAAGCGCAGGAGAAATAGTGTAGACCGTACCTTGCAGCTTGTTTGGCGCCGATTGATTGGGGGAAGGACAACAGGAACTTTTCATTGGTTGGGTTACCCACGTTTTGTTTCATCCGATGGCTTTGCAGTCAGTTAAAAAAAAAAGCACTAGTAGAAAAAATCGATTGGTGGGGAGTGCAGCTGATACCTAGTACCTAAGTGTATATATGTAATTGACAGCGTCTACCGACAGGATGTGGTCTGGCGATTGTAGATCGCAAAGCACGTTGCAAATTTACTAAGTATATTACTTACAAGCACTGTACAGAGCGCGCACATATGCACATTCTAAACTATACAGAACCTAGAGTACACATGGGAGGCTGATAGAATAAGTCCAGTGCCGGACATACCAGTACTACCTGGTACGGCAGCACGGTGGTCCTCTGGAATGGCCCCATTTATTCACCAACCCCACTAGCTAAAAAGGAACTTTGGTAAGCCTGTCGTCTCAGAGTGCGCCACATATCCACCACTCACTGGTCCGCCCGACGAATGTCATGTTCCTCCTCATGTTCATCAACTCATCAACTCATCCCATCGTACCTCGTGTACACAGCGTCACCAGTGTGCTGGAAACTCTGGTAGCGCCCTACACTAGCGCCTTGTTTCCTGCAAACAAACGGTGTACCTGCCAGATAGATACACAACGGCATACCTACCTGAGGTGGCGACAGCAAATGGGATGGGTGACTTGGCCTCATTTCGGCAGCATTCACTTCAATCCTGTTTAGACGCGACTTTTCTTGCTAAGGGATTTTTTTTCAATATGCAGTGAGGTCTAATGGCGTACAGATTACACCTTGGGGTGGGTAGTATTAGATATTTCAAAGTCGCTTTCTTTCAGTCGGTGTTCTCTGTCCCAGCCTGCAATCTATTCAATCTTTGTCGCCTTCTCTGACTAGCCATCTGCTTACCTTTCTCTCTCTCTTTCCAGTAGATGGATGGATACCCAATCACTGACCAAAAGGAGGCTGGTTCAAAGCGAGGGATAGAAAGAAAAGAAAAGAAATAACCGCAAAAAAAAAGTACTTCTCTCGCCCTTGTGTGCCAGCCACATCGTGGACCCCTTGGGTTTGCATACCTGGTATTGGTAAGCCAACACACCCACTTACACTAATCTACAATAGGTATAATGCAGTATACATACCACTTTGCTCGAGCCTATTTACCAGATTACAGGGGTTATCCTGGCTCTTGCCCTTGACAGCACTGCCGCCGAAGCGCAATCCTGGCAGCGCTTCTGCCCTGCGAAGTGGACCGCAAAATCCGGCTACTGACCCCGGTCACATTCTCGATTCCCGACCAGATGGCAGACCACCCCCCTGCCTACACTCTAGGTAGGTCCTATGCGTAGCTGTTGAACTCCGGTACTAGTGTATGCGTCGTGTAGCTGCTGTACGTGTGTACTTAGTATATTACCCGCTCCATCCTCGGCCCTGCGTCCTTTCTTCTCTCTCCATCTCATCTCACTCCTCGTGACGATTTAGTTGTGTGTCGGGCGTGCTGCCTTTTACAGTCCTTTCTCTATTCAATCTTTCCGTGCTCTGCCGGCTCAGCTCTCCATTCATTCAAACTCGAACACTCTTTGTTGTTTGGTCCATTCTTTATAGTGGCGAGCCACTCTTCCTGACACGCCCCCCGACTCTGAAGTTATATCCCGTATCCCGTATCTAGCCATCTTTACATAGCCTGGCTTCGCCTGTCGAGATCTTTCCCATTCAACGCTGCTCCGGTATCAGCTCTCACGAGAGAAAACCTTCCTTTCTTTGAAGACTGTTGCTTAACATCTGCCTATTTTTTCGGCACATCCTTCAACAACGTCTTTCTTGACACATTGATCAACAAACGTCGACAAGTACAGCAAAAATGAAATTCACTTCTGCTACTGCCTTGGCCGCCTTGGCCACTTTGGCGTCGGCCAAGGACTCGCGTACCTTTGCCGTTCTTCGATTCAACGGCGATGGCTTCTTGACCGAGGGCCCCGTGGATCCTGTCATCAACCCCGGTGCTGAGGCCACTCACTATCACGGTATCATGGGAGGAAGCAGCTTCGGCGCCACGGTTGAGGGAGATCAGCTGCTTAACTCCGAGTGCACAACCGCCAAGATCAAGAATGACAGGAGTAACTACTGGGTCCCTAGCCTCTTCTTCCAGGATCCTAAAAATGGTACCTTCCAGAAGGTCCCTCTGTTCTACATGAACGTGTATTACTTCTTCGAGGCGACTGACGACGAGATCAAGCCTTTCCCTGTTGGGTTGAAGATGGTGAGTGGTGATGCGAAGACGAGGTCGCCTCCTGCGTCTGGCGGTGCCCTCAATCTCGACCCCGATAATGGAACCCCTATCAATGCCGTGCAATGGACATGCCCACGGTCGAGCTACACTCCGCCTTCGTACCCTGTCGGCTCGGACGGATCTACTGCTGGTATGGTTGATCCTAACAACAAGGGCTCCGGTGCCGGTTTCCCTCTGTACCCTTGCGATGGTTACGCTTCGCCTCTGCGTCAGGACATTCACTTCCCTTCGTGCTACAACCCCAATGCCGGTCTAGACGACCACGAAAACAACATGAAGTTCCCCTCCAACGTCGGCTTCAAACAAAACTGCCCCGAGGGCTGGGTGCACACTCCGCACATCTTCTATGAGGTGTACTGGAACACACCTCTTTTCAACGACTACTGGACTCCCGACGGAAAGAACCAGCCCTTCGTTCTTGCGACCGGTGACGCTACCGGCTACAGTTCCCATGGTGATTTCATCTCCGGATGGGACCAAAACACGCTGAAAACCATCATTGGTACTTGCGATGCGGGTGACAGCGGCATGGACCAGTGCCCCCAGATTCCCGGCGGCCTAAATGACAACAACAACTGCAAGATCAGCCCAGCCTTCGGTAGTACTCTGTTGAACGGCCAAATCATTACCGCTCTTCCCGTAGTAGGTAAAGTTGTCACAGGTTGGGGCAAGGGCGGTGTCGATGGTGGATCTGTCGATTCCCCTGCCGTCTCGTCCCAGTCTTCGTCCAAGACTTCCGCCGCTGCAGCCGTCGCCACATCTGTGCCTGCAAGCTCTGCTGCAAGCTCTGCTGCGAGTGCTACCACGAGTGCTGCCCTTCAAGAGAGCGATGCTGCATCTCCCACTGTGAAGGCTGAGGCTACTACCAGTGGTACCGGTGGCGCTTTCATCGAGTCCCCCAGCCCCTCCGAGGCTGCTACCGACGCTCCGGCCACCGCGCCGGCCACTACCCCAGCCCCGGACGCAACTACGGTTGGTAGCTACCCGGGTATCAAGACTATTTGGGACATCGTCACCGTTACAGTTACTACCACCGTCGTCGGCCCTGAACCCACGCAGGCCTTGCACCGTCGTGCCCCAAAGCACTCGCACGGCCACGTAGCCCGGCACCTCGCTGGCAGCTTTGCCGCTCGCCGCTAAGCCCTGGCAAACTCATCTAGTATACTCACCTAGAAATACTTCCATCTTCGTGTATACAAAGTTTTTATTTCTTTTTTTGGGTATAAGGAGGGAATATCAGGGAAATTCAGGGCCTGGACAAGACGGCGCACATATTACGAATCGGCGGGAAACTGAGAGCAACAATCAATTCTCTCACGCCCCACGAATGCTACGAAGACATCATCATATTTTAGCAGCAGAATCAGTGTGCATGTATTAGCGATAGGGTCTTTTGAGTTCTTTATTATCCTTTTTGTGGTGGTTTGCCCTCACTCTTGAAGCGCAGATTTGGATAGAGAGGGAGGGAGGTGAAGTCTTCGATTCAAATTGTATATCCTTTTTTTGATCCATGAACTCTAAATACAAGAGACTAGCTTCATGTTACTCCGCTTCTCGTTGAAATATTTGCTGCTCAGTAGTGATTGTGCTCTGTGCGTTTATATATGTACACCCGTGGACGTTGATCGAGTCAAGAAATTTGGTAACATCGGTTATAATCATATGATTAAACCTCCTCAGTTCCTATAAAAAGGTACGAAGAACAGTGGCTATATTACCCCTCGCAGTAGTTTCCATATCAATTAGTCTCCTTCCTTCTTACCACTTCGCTTTTCCAGTCAATGCTAGAACATTACCAGTGACATGCTGTCAACACAACCGACTTTGGAAAACTTTGCATGTCTCTTCACTTCCGAAAATTTTATTCGTCATGAACAATACATTTTGTGGCAACAGTCTAGCCGTCTAGTCAGCTTTGGTTGACTTGCTAATAATACTAGCCGCTTATGTTGCCGTGCTCATAATGAGAGGACATGAACAGTGCCAGTAATGGCACATGAAATTTACCCTTACTTTCCTTCTTCATGGCCCGCACGGTTGTCTCTAAAGCTTTCAACAGTGGAGTTAGGTTCAGATTTAATCGGCAAAACCGCCCCATTCCTCCGTATCAGAACCGTTTGTATCGCTTTCTACACCTGAATCGCTGGTGTCGCCAGAGTCGCTGTCGGTTCCGCTCAGGGCGTCCGTCGGGTCGGCTACCTCAGTCCCCAGGCCATTTGGCAAGGCACCATTCCCGTCTATTGTTGGATCTTGATGTTTCGCCCCTTCTGGCCCGGACTTCTCGTTCCGAATAGCGCCCTCGGTCTTTCCGGCCCCAGCGTCCCTGACGAACCCAGCCACGAAGAACCCCATGACGCCTCGCCCATCGCCTTGATACGAGCGGATACACGCCTCGGCGATCTCTTCGTCCCCACCGCTTGCCTCGAGGAACCCCCGGACCGGCCACTCGCGCATCCCTCGTACTTGTTGGTCTCGCTTCATGATTCGCCAGCCCCTTCTCGCGGCAACTTCTGACTGCAGCGCCTTCAAGACCACGTGCTCGTTCTCCTCAGCGTGAGTGGAGCATGTCGAGTATGTCACTCTCCGAGCCGCGGGGAACGTGAAGGCGTGCAGGAGAAGCGACAGCTGAAATGACGACAAGGCTTCCAATCGCAATTTCATCTCCTTCTCGGAAGAGACCACGAGCTCTTTTCCGTCATCGTCGACTAATATTTGTTGCCGACCTTCGTCTGCCGTACCACCTTCTCGCTTCCGCTTGCGATTCTTGTCGAGTGGTGGTGACTTCTTCGATGCTGCACCGGGTTGCTCTGGGAGATGAATGGTCGGCATGGCATCTCTGCCGACTATCCCACTGCCGGAGCAGCTTGGGTCCAAAAGCAGAGCACCGACATTTTTGTATAATGGGGCGTCTGGGTCGACTTTCAAGAAATCCCGTCCCAGGCTCATCCGCGTGATCTCCTGGGCTCCTGCTAGGTTCACCATCTTGTCTAGCGTGCGTGCGCGGTACTCGTCTTTCTCAAAGGCGTAAACCTTTTGCGTGCATTCCTCACCGTCAGCCACGCGCGACCTCAAGATGGCCGCGACGTGAGTTGTCTTGTTCCCTGGGGCCGAGCACGAGTCAATAACGTCGCCGTCTTCGGGCTGCGGGTCTAGTAGATATGCCGGGAAGCACGAGGCCTTGTCCTGCAGAATGACGGCGCCCGAGGTGTAGGCGTGTGCCTTCGTGATCTCGAAGGTGGGTGAGAGAGCCAGCAGGTTCGGCACATGTTCATCGACGTAGAGTAATTTCCCCGCTGCCGAGCCGGTGATGACATCTCTCACATTAGCTACCCGGGCGAAATCCTTGAATGTCGTGTCTAGCTGGTCTTGCAACGTCGCCTTCAACGTGTTCACCCGGACCCAACGAGGGTACAGCCCAGCTTCGCCCAGAGACTCGACAGTGACTAACTGACACAGCACGTCAATAGATGCCGCTTTCCTTCGCAGACGGGCTCTGGTCAGCTCTGCTGTCAGACGAGCCTTGTGGCGTTCGATAGCCGCTCTCAAGCCGTGTGAGGCGGGTAGCGCGATGCCCTTCCGTGATAAGAGGAAGTCATGAACAAGTAGAAGGGCAAGCAGGGGTGTGAGCTGTGAGCGATTGATGAGATACTCTTCCCGCCGATGATTTGAATTCGGAAAGGGGTCTCATAGTCTATGCATGCATACCTTGCGCTCATGACGAAGGAGCTCAGAGCCGTCTATAACCTCCTTGAGCACGGCGCTCCATTTGCAGGTTTCCGAGGCGAGTGCATATATTTGCTGCGGAGGCGACTTGATGGGTTTTTTATTTTTGTGTCCAAAAAGGCGAGTCTTCAGGTTACCGCCAGTCGATGACGGCGCAGACAGAATGTCAGCTGTCTCGTGATATAGAGACATGGACAGAATGAGGATGGATGGAGGTACATAATCAACCCAACCAAGCCGTCATGTGTTTGTGATGAAGTTGAATTACATGGTTCGATTTGCTTTTGTTCACGTGGAGGAATATGCCCGAGGAGTTGTTGGCTGCCCCCGTCGGGATCGATAGCACCTTTGATATGAGAGTTGGTAGCATGTAAATCTGCGATACATTTTTCTATTTGAGATCTTAGCGATAAGATAAACGTTGGTTTAAACTCCCCGGGTAACTTTCAATACGGTGATTCGCACTGTTGTTTATTGGGTCTCTTCTCGTACCTCTCTGTACATGTACATTAAATACCCACCTGACCTGCAGTCCGAATGACATCACCTAACTACCTACCTAGTAGTACTCCTCCCCCTACTCACAATTTAAGTCTGGAATATAAACCACAATGTTCTTGTCTACCTAGTGTCCATCACCCATTTTGCTAGCTCTGTTGATAATTCTTACCACCTATAACTAGGTTGATTAACAGTTGCTTATTAAGCCGAGGCGATAACTTGGCTGGAGGGGTCTCTAGGCGCCCAGATTCAAGTGCTAGCAGCCTTTTTTATCGGTATAGTATAGTAGCCTCCTATTGCCGAGCTTACTAGAATTGTGGATTTCCGACAATCGTCCAAGGATACCTACAGCATAGCGAGTTAAGTCCGCAATGATTCAACGTTTACAACCTAGAAAGTCATTCTATAATTAGGAAATATGTAGTTTGATCTACTAGCTTAGGTAGATAGGTAGGTATTAGTGTATACATGTAGGCATATACTAAGGTAGACATATCACTTTAGGGAAACTATCTTGTAAGAGAAAACTATTGTTAAGTGTCTAGGCGCTCATATAGTCCATGTTTTTATTATATATTTTTTTCATATACCGGTACTCAGGATGAAAGGTCCTGCCGAGTCCCGGCCCCCGAGCGGACACTCCGGAGTTGCCGAAGGCGCCTTAGAGTGGGCTGCACAGAGTATGTAAGTTGTGTATGAAGGCGTGAGGCAGCCCGTTGCGTGTCCCCATTAGTAGTTCTTGGCGTGGCAGCTTCACGTGCCGCTTTTCCGGGGTGTCGTGTATTATAGACATACTATGTAGGTTCTCTGACTTGATTCTCTCCATATTGATCAGATAACTGCCCAAAATCACTTGTTAATTTAAGTCCCGAGGCACCGGGTTTCTCTACCATGTTTGCACTGGAGGTACATCGGTATGGGGTTCCTGCCTGGACCTCTTAAGTATACCAAGTGCACAGACAGATAGCAAGGCCAGTTTTTGATGTTGACACTTACATGGTATGAAGCATTGCCCGGGGATGGCTTGACCTACCTAGTGCTTTTTGATCCGAATTACACCTGAGTTCCGTTGTCCAATGGAATAACAAGAGATGCATTGTTTGATTCCATTTTGAAACTCCAAACCCCTCGTCAAAAGACGGCTACCTCTTCACCCGTCGAGACAGTCCGAGGTAGCTGCTAACACCACAGCCAAGTGGTTAGGTACTACATCGCTAACCCTTTCCACATATGCCTTTCGCTGGCGTAGAAAGCCTGTGTCCACGTAACTACGTAGGCAGGACTGCAGAGAGATACGTGGTAAGAGGCGGGGCCAAGAATGTTCATGACCACTAATATGTCGTGAGTGCAGGCATTGGATCATAGCATACTCACATGCACGTAAGGAATAAGCAGCGATGATAACAGGATGTCTGACAGCAGCACAGAGCTGCATGGAGGATAGGTAGGTCATATCCAGATGAGTAATTGGCTGTTTTGGCTTTTCTACACTGAGTACCCAGGCAGATCAATGCACCTAAAGCTCGCTCTCTTCTTACATTGGGTACTCAGGTAGGTATATCCGTAGGGTAGCTGGATACTGTACTTCGGAGTCCACACTGCCTACTTTTTTTTTTGGCACGAGATATCACCCGAAGCCAAGCCAAGCACGAATGGTCCGATGGATTGACGATATTGGTACGCTTAGGTAGCGCCGACGAATGAGGTAGGGCTGCCCAGCCTTCTTCCAAGCCTCACTTACGTAGTATACAACAGAGATGGATACACAGACACACACAGATACACAAAAAAACCAAGGTGGACGGGATATATCATAGGTATGCTGGATATTTATCTCGACACACACTCACACTGGCGGCAGATAAAACCTGAAGTCGGAAGATAGAGCTGGTATAATAAGCAAGAAATATTCTCTGCCGACATACCAACTTATTTATCACGCGAGGCTATACCTCCTGGGCATCTCCGGTATCTATACTACGCATGGTGTGTATACTGCAGCTGTAATCTGGAGGATAGGTGGTACAGCAGGACGTAGGTCCGTTAGGTATACCGTATCTGTGTCTTTCACTTCAAACTGTCCTTGTTTCTCCACCCTCACTTGGTTCCTCACCTGCACCCAGCGCCTCCAGTATCCAATTCGTGCTGTGGGTCCACGGTATTGGTGCTCAGCCATGATCCGCTACCCGCTCGCCTCCCATTGGACCGCCTTCTTCCCTTCTTCTCGCACTGGTAGTTCGTGTGTATTCGGGCCCCACAAGGCGCATCATCAGGGTGGACTGCACAGTACCTTCCAAGGCACATCCCCCCCTTTCCTCCCTGAGGGAACACTGCGGCGACGGTTGACTACCTAAGTAAGTAGGTACCTACAGACCTACAGTATCTATCCCGTAGGTACTGTAGGTACTGAGGTGGGAACAAATACCACGACGCCTCCCGTCTTTTGGGGCATACATCATCAGTCCAGCGGCTATGCCAAGCTTCATTTCCGACGAATCAGTACCACTACCGCCGACCCAGCACACCCAGCACAGCACACGCGCACGCACGCACCCGAAACACATCGACTGTAGCACTCGTTCCCTTGAACCTGTCGCCCTCCACGCCTCCACGCCTGCACGCCTCCTCCATCGACCCTCGCTTTCATCACCGGTCCTTCAAAATGCGACACGGACGCTCATCTGCCAACAAGTAATGGTTTCTGGCTGACAGGGAAGGCTCCTTGTCTCTCTCACGAGCTCCTTTCTGGTCGCACCGGATTCCCTCGTCAATCGACGATTTGTTCAGCCGGATATGACCCCCTCCTCGCGCCCCTCACAGCCGCCGGCGGATCGAGCGACGTCGTCGAAGAAGTCCCCGCATACATCCCGTGCTGCGAGCCCGTCCGGCCCTGGCCTGCCCAACGAGCTCGAGAATGAGAGCGCGCCGACTGCTCGCGTCGCCGGAACCCAGTCTCCACGCTCCAATGCTCTGGATGATCTTGAAGCCCCTTCCGACTCGGCCTCTCGCTCAGGGCCCCCGCTGCCTCTGCAGCAGCGCCGTCGTGTGACGCGCGCGTGCGATGAATGCCGTCGCAAGAAAATCAAGTGCGACGGCAAACAACCTTGCACGCATTGTCAGGTCTACAGCTATGGTAGCTTGCTTTTCCCTTGCCCTTTCTCCTCGTCTCTCCATCGCTCACCAACCCCCCAGAATGTACCTACGACAAGCCTTCCAACAGGCGGCGAAACCCGGCGCCGCAGTACATTGAAGCGCTCGAGAATAAGCTATCGAGAGCCGAGACCCTGCTTCGCAAGTTCATGCCCGATGTTGATCTCAATGATCCCAACCTGGATCCTGCTGTCCAGCAGGAATTCAGGATGCGCGAGCAGGCCAGACAGAAGGCCGCTACGGCCCAAAGGAGGGACCAGCCCAAACCGGGCGCTTCAGAGGGCCAGTTGCAGTCCATGATATCTAGTGCGGGTCAACTTGATCTCAGCGAAAGCGGTGACTACGACTTTCATGGTACATCTTCTGGGTCCGTTTTCTTTAAGCAAATGAAGAAGCATTTTCGGACCTTGTTAGGGAGGGATTATCAAATCCCCTTCTTGCCACGGCCTCCCCGACCTATGGGGGTTACGACCCTCGATTCTCCTAGACCCACGCCAAGCTCTCCATGGGCCGCGACTCCCAGCCCGTCCACAGTGAACCTCCCATCCAAGGAGAGAGCACTCGCGCTCTGCTCAGAGTCTTTGGACAACGCTACTTGCCTGCTGCGGATTGTTCACAAACCTACGTTCTACGGCATGCTCGACAGTTTGTACGAAAAACCGAGTGACGACTTCGGGACAGAAGACAAGAGGAATTTGGCCCTCGCGTACGCAGCCATGGCTCTTGGCTGTATGTATAATGTGCCTGATGACCGGGTGACGAATTCGCCACCATACAAGAGATCCATTGATGAAGCGTAATACATTCCATCTCTCCGATCTTCGACTAGATAGCTGACATCGTTCTTGTGCAGACTTAATTACTACAGCTCCGCCAGATTCTTATTACAGGATATTACTGAGTGCCGTGACCTCACTTCACTTCAAGCCTTGCTTTTCATGATCTTGTTCCTGCAATCTATTTCGAACCTAAGCACGTGCTATGGTTTTGTTGGCATCGCCTTGCGATCTGCGCTTAGAATGGGATTGCATCGTCATTTACCGTATGTTAAGCTGGATCCCATCGAATCCGAAACGAGACGTCGGGTCTTCTATATATGTCGACAGATGGACACCTACGTATCTGCTCTACTAGGATTCCCGCTGCTTCTGAACGACGACGATATCGACCAATTGCTCCCAACCGCTGTGGATGACCAATTCATCACTAAAGAAGGGATCACAACTCCACCTTCCGGTACCCCTTCGTACATCGAAGCTTTCAATGCGCACGTCAAGTTGATGGACCTATTAAGCAAAGTTGTTAGGAACGTCTATCCCTTAAAGAGGGTGGATCCTAAAGTAGTAGACGAGGACGATTCGCAATATGCCTCCTATATGGTTAGCTATGCACGGATTAAAGAAATGGAAGACGAGCTTCAACATTGGAACGAGCAGTTACCATTCGCTTGGCGGCCAAATCCCGAGGGACCAGTTGAAGTTGTGCGGTAAGATTACTTTTTTGAGCCCGAGTCCCGAATGTCCGCGACGTGCTGCGGTTAATCGTCTATTGCTCGTCGCAACTGTGGCCTACGGCGAACGAGGCGCTAACTCTTGACTAGCATCCGTAATTTACTCAGGTTTGCCTACGCCCATGTCCAAATGGTTCTTTACAGGCCCTTCCTTCACTACGTCTCTCCAAGGTTCTGCGCTGGCAAGGATGTTAGTGAACGCGCTTACGCGTGTGGAGCTGCATACATAACAGTCGCCCGTAATATCGTGCATATTGGCACCGAGATGCGGAAACAAGTCTCTCTCGTGGGACCCTATTGGTTTACGCTCTTTTCGGAGTTTTTCGCCATCATCTCCCTAGTATTCTTCGTTTTGGAGAACCAGAACAAGGCAGGATCGAAGGAAATACTAGCAGATGCTATAGCTGGGAAAAACATGATTGGCGAGCTCGCGGCGAAAAGCATGGTTGCAGATCGAATTTCGAGTGCTTTGGAGGTAAGTCTCATCCCTCGCGTACTATGAATAAAGAGCAGTAGGTGATTGACCATTCTAGACTCTCTTCGATCAATTGCCAGTCAATCTCAAAGATTTCGAGGTGCAGACTGGGCCTTCGAAGAAGCGAGCACGGCCAGGCCTAAAGCTCGAGAGCAGTCCATCGGCACAGCAAGCTAATTCCCCAACGTCATCTCGGGGCGCTTCCAAAGGAGCTAGCTTCTCAAAAACCATCTCTGCAAAGATGCAAAAGCGCTCACCAGCGCCAGTATCTCACACTGGCCCTTTTTGTGACGAGCACGTATCCAGTCCCAATATCGACCCAGCCTTTAGCTCCTTTCATTTCTCTCCCTCAGATATTACGGCAGCGTCACGGGATTCAATCCCAGCAACGAGCCTAAGTGATGTTAGTCTGGCCAAGTTACAACTCGGCACGACAGGGGCGGCTCAGCAGATACATCGACTCGACGCCATGATGTTTCCGTCGGACGACCCGCTAGCGTATCCAAGCCAGCCGCAAGCCGACTTTGGTATCCACGGATCCAGTCTGCATCATGCTAACTCTGGGGGTGTATTACCGCATGATCCTTCATCGTATTATGTGCCTCAGCTCTATGATGGTATCGAAGGCCAGTTACTGGGCCCCCTTCCGCCGTATTTAATGCATTCACAGGGGAGTCCAGGTCTTCCATTTCCGGCACACATGTACTCAGATCCAATGTTGCCCTCCCAACAAATGCACCCATCACCACACCGACCCCATACCCAGGGTCTACAAATAGAGCAGGAACAACTGCGGCATCAACCGAGAGATTACGATCACATGCTTGCCAATACATCTTGGCAAGGTATGTTTCCACAGCATGGAATGGATTGATACTATTGATTTTCATACGGTGCAAAGGGAATAAGGCACAAAAGAGAGAGGGAGAAAAAGATACCCACTGCATAGCTCAGATCTTCCCGCGAGGCCTTGGACAATGGGGATAGGGACTATGCTAAACGAGGAGACGATGTTCTCTGTGGATTTCTCTGTAAAAAACTACCCATGACGACTCATGAGACAAGAAAGCATAGAGGCGCAACTTCTACTTTGGCAAGTATATATATATGCCTATATAGTAAAATATCAAATTACCGATCGGGATTGATTGGCGTAGATCTATTCATGTTACCTATTTCAGCTTGTAGGTAATAGGTATCGATCTGTATCTGCTTGGTAGACTTCTGTGTAGATATGAAGTTGTCGGTGCTCTCGCTATTTTGTCATCTGTATTTCGTACAGTGTAGGTCCCTATCTTCCTCAGCCTCTTTCCCCGCCACAGACAAAGCCACCAGTTAGACAGCAGGTACCTATGTACCTTGCATGTCGGAGGTAATCATGATGTACTTCTTACCTAGGGACATAAGTAGTAGTAGTATGGACCTCGACCCCTGGCGTTCCCAACACCTTGAACAACAACCCCCTACAGACACCGCTTGGACACCACCCACCAACATATGCATATACCGTCGCCGCAACACGGATCGGATAGGCCGGCATCGCATAAAACCATTGAAACAGTCTCTCGTGGGAGTGCGAACCCGATTTCGGGACTCCGGTGGCTTAGGCGTGAGATCTCGGGTCGATAGGCTCTAAGTATGGAGGCCACCGATATCAGACACAGCCTCGTGGTTGAGGATGAGTTCGACGCACTGTAGGTTGTCACCTACACTACACATGGCATATACACAAATTCTTTATCCCGGCTACGCGAGCGTGGCCCCCATTCGTGACGTACCACGGGTCCAATGCCACAAGACCTTGCTGCATGTTGATGTCGCTGGCCTCGCCAAGACTATCCTGTCCTGTCTCCCCCGAAGAACAACAAGTGCTGATCACAGCCTGCCTCTGCCACAGCGCGATAGAAACCCAGGTGCCCGACTCTCTGCATGTCGGGGCCGCCAAGAAATATCCTGGTGGGTGGCCTTTGGCTCATACATGTATCATTTCAAGATGTGCTTTTTTGCCAGTGGGCACAGATCTGGATACGCTTGTGGGAATGCAGCTGTTTACGTCTCTCACTCCACGGCTAGTCGTCTACGCCCCTCTCTGATATAGGAAGCGCTCGGGTCTAAGTAGAGGGGCTCTTTGGGTCCCGGTGGGCACCTCAATAGCATTCGGTCTGGCTCATCCTCCCTATTGGGATCTGGATAGCCGCATTCCATGTATAATTCTATGCTTTTCGTAGCCTACTCTCTCTTCGGCGGAGCGGGGCTCTCAAGTTTCATCATTCTACCTTGATTTGAGAGCGAGAACTAACCCCTCACTAGCCAAGCTCCATGCAAGAAAGGTAGCGAAAGCCCTGGGCTCGCAGGCCGGCATCATCTTTCTGCCGGGACAATGGGATGTAAACTGGGAGGATTCCGACCAGGGGCCACCTTTCCGCCAGCGTCGATAGTATGTCCAAGCCTCCCATGCTCTGCACGTCCTGTTCGTACATTGAACTAACTGGAACACTAAGCTTCTACTATCTCACTGGAGTTGGTTTCCCAGGTTGTAGTGTCACATACGATATAGAGGCGGACAAACTGACGCTCTGGATCCCGTATACGCCACCGGCGACTATTCTGTGGTTTGGGAATACTCCGTCCCCTGAAGACTGCCTCGCCAGATCTGATGTGCAGTTAGTATTTTTAAGTCATTTATTCCCCGACTTGGTGAAAACTCTGCTCCCATGTGCCGTGTGCTCATGCATGCTCCTGAAACACCCTATGTATACATCAATTTTTTGCTATAAACGGTAGTTTCTAACCCTGAATCTCTCGCAGCGATGTAAAATTCGTCAACGCCCTCTCAGAGTATTTGACCACGCGGCTGGCTAAGGTCAAGACGCTCTACGTCCTACGGCCATCTCAGATGCCAAAATTTGCCGATTTCGACAAGCTCAAGCCTCGTCTTCTTATTGACACCACGTCGCTGCAACCCGTCATGGACGGGGCTAGAGTGATAAAATCTGAGTATGAGATCGATATGATACGGAAGGCGAATGCCGTGTCTTCGGGAGCGCACAAGGAGGTTGCTAGGTCAATGTATGGCCTATCGAACGAATGCCAGATTGAGGCTGCTTTCCTTAGGTCGTGTATGGCTCAGAACGCTCACGCGCAAGCCTACCCCATCATTGCCGCGTCCGGTTCTAACGCCTCGACGTTGCATTACGACGCTAATAATGAGCCACTGACCGGCCGACAGCTTGTTGTGCTCGATGCTGGCGCAGAGTGGGATTGTTATGCGAGTGACGTGACGCGTACGTTGCCCATCGGTTCGACATTCTCACCCGAGGCGAAGGCGATCTACGATCTCGTCCATCAGATGCAGGAGGAGTGCATCCAACGTATTCGTCCCGGGGTCGTGTTCCGCGATCTGCACCTTCACGCCACTCTTGTCGCAGTAAAAGGTTTGCTGCGGCTCGGCATGTAAGTAATATCAAGCGTCATTTTATTCCTCTTCTAGCCGCAGAACAGAAATTTCTCGTTCTAGGTATAACCCGTATCTTAAAAGTTCTACAACCTCCCTAAGGCCCTCACCAATTTGGCCCAAGGACGAGGAACACTACTGACTCTCGATACTGAAGTTTGCACAACGGTACCGCCGACGAAATTTTCAAAAATGGTACGGGCTCGGCTTTCTTTCCGCATGGTCTCGGCCACCACGTCGGTCTCGATGTTCACGAGTAAGTCGCGTCTTGGCACTTCCATCGGCATCCACGGCGGTTCTAGTGGGCGTGTTGTATGCAAAACCGTCTGACTGACTCGACTCACAGCGTCCTCAGCAAGGACCTACTACGTCCTGCAGGCGAGAGTATGTGGGGCAAGAGGCGACCCATCGGCCCGAATTCCTTGCGCGCCATGATCAAGCAAACCACGGCATCAAATGGAAATGTCGATGCTGATGGCGCTGCTGCATTGGGCGGCCGGCAGTATCACATACTACAGCCAAACATGGTTGTCACTATCGAGGTTAGTCTGCTATAATTTTTATGCCCCTTTTTGGCACGTCTCGAGAGCACGAGTTGCCTCGTTAGGGGGGTTCTACTCCCTATTACTAACTACTGCAAGCTCCCGGAATCCTTTCCATTTTTACTAGAAATGATAATTACTGACTCCAGATTCCTAAATAGCCGGGACTCTATTTCTGCCGCCCGTACATCGAGGCGTACTTCCTGCAGAGCGATCAGCACAGGAACTACGTCAATCAGGCCGCACTTGAACGGTACTGGGGAGTGGGCGGCGTGCGCATCGAGGACTGCATTCTCGTTACTGAGGGCGGATGTGAGAACTTGACTACGGCTCCTAAAGGAGAAGAACTCTTGAGCATCCTGGGCGTAGAACACTGACCCCTGGCCTGAGCTAGGTGGAGAGGAAATGTCTATTCCGAGGCACGTGTTATTTGAAACTTATCGTATCGCCTTGGTTATCGCTGTATTACTATATAAAGAGGTCAGGATACGATGACGGTGACTTTTCCCCAGGGTTACATAATCTCATTATACAATATTAGCAGACAGCGTCATATCATTCATTCATTAGACTACTTCTCCGACTAACGAAAAAAAAAATTCGATTTATTTATGATAATTTGCGATAGTTATACAAATATGTATATATTCAAATTCAGGCGGATGAAACTGTTGGGTATAAGTAGCTACATTACTGCTCGCTTCAACCGAAAATTTTTTTTTTTTATCGGTGCGACACGGTTTTGTGTCGTCTTGTCTTCATCTTCAAACGAATGGGCCTTTCGGGGAGGCGTAAATGCTAAATGATGCACGTCCAAAAAAACAAGAACCAAAAACGTTGATCCGTAACTATGCCGAGTTCATGCCAGATACTTGGTCGCTTTTATACAATGATAAACCCCGATGCCCCCTTCCATTTTACGCCTCGCTTCCTAGATAGGGGTTTCAACTTTTGAGGCTCACATCCATTTTAATTTTTGTCCCTTTAAACGTTTTCTCTTTTTTTTTTTCCCCCTTTCCCTCTCTTTTCCTTTTTTGCTTCTAAAGATATTTCTTGGGTAGTGCCTTCTTCCGCTCGTAGTAGATATAGCCCGCCACCAGGACGATCTGACTGCCGATGATGACAAAGATGAGCTTGCCGTGGCGTGGTGTTGTCTGGATCGCCACGTGCTCGAGCATGGTGCCGTGGTTGGAGCTTATGGCCCGCTTGACGTTGTTCTCGGACTGGCTGATCCTGTTGTTGAGGTCCGTCTTGATGTTCTGGATGTCCCGCTGCATCTTGGTCATCTCGCTGGCGAGCCACTCTAGCTTATCGAGCTTGTCCAGTTTCGATAGGGATTGCTTCAGCTCGTTGATCATCTGCGAGGTCTCCTCGTGCCGCTTCTCGTTCATGTTGTTCATTCCCGCGCCCTGCCGGAAGATGGTCGATAGATGGTGGTTCACACTCTGTAGCCGGTTGTGTAGGTCGGCGAATTGCGCCTTGGAGCTGGAGATGGAATCGGCGGAGGTGTCGGGAACGGAGTCGTCGAATCCCTCGTCGAACCCCGCACTATTCTTGTTCTGGCTGTTGCGGCCATAGCTCGTCTGGGCCTTGGCCTGGTTCTGCCCCTCGTTTTGCTGCTGCTGCTGCTGCTGCTGCTGTTGCTGCTGGGTTGGCGGCGTCCCTTGTGACTTGGCGGCGAGGTTCTCGGTCATGACCACCAACTTGAAGATCTCGAAGGAATCTGGGTTGTCGGCGGACGCGGCGGTGATGCCGAACTGGTAGCCGGGAGGGATGGTGATTTGATCGCTTTCGAAACAGAGACGATCGTCGATCTCGACCTTGAAGGCCTGGGCTGTCTGGCGCAGCTTGACCTGCGAAGGGCGCCCCAGGTTGCGGTAGGCATAGTAGCAGTGGCCAAAGGCGAGGCTGTCGACGCTGTGGTGCGACTTGAAATCGATGGTGCCGTCATTGAGGAAACCCCTGATCATGCCGGCGGACCCGCCATGCTGGTCAATGACGAGGGCCAGTCCGTCGAAGCGGCCAACGGTGTAGATGCTTGCCGAGCCTATCTCCTGGCTGCCCTGCCGCGCGAGCCAGATATTGAGATTGCCACTCCCCCTCTCGCCACCGTTCGCGCGGAAGTCGACGTCGGCCACCCATTCGCGGTACTGGTTGAGCTGGTCGGCCCAGGCGGCGCCGCGTGCGTTGCCGGGCACAGGCGGTGTGAGTATGAGTTTGTTGGACAGGACCTCGGGGACGTTCGGGGTGCCCTGGATGGCGAAGCCGGGCACGGCTGCCTCTCCGCGATCATTTATCCTGCCAGGAGCGACGAGTGTGAGCTTCACATGTACTTGATTTGCGCAGTTGCAGTGGTCGCATTGTGGTGGCGTGTTAGTTCGCCCCAGAGCGAGATGGACGCAAGTCGAGACATGACCAGGGACAGGATCAGCACGTACCTGCCGGTATAGCCAAAGCTAAGCTCGCCGACCAAGAACTGCGCTTCTGCTGTCGCTATGGCAGCCAGGCCGAAGGTGAGGATCGAGGACTGCCGCGGGAGGCGCATGTTGAACGAGCCACGGACGCTTGGGTGCCGTAAACAAGACGGAGGCGGCGACGGCGCAACGGGCAGGACGGATGCAGCCGCGGGAGAAGCTGTAGGGGGGCCACGCAAATCGAACGACTTGAATTGATGGCTGTTCAGAATCGATTGCTCTGGTGCAGGTCGGGATATTGTTGTTGTTGGAATATATTATGTGTCGTTGAACTGGGTGCAGGGTGTACCCGTCACACGGGACGTCGGCAGGATAGATACATGAGCTCCGGGCGTTAAGAGGACACTTTGCAGTGCCAAAGACCAATTGTGGAGTTCCCTTGGACAACCGAGCCGACTAAGCCTCGAATGTATAAAGACTTGCGACAAGACGGTCGGAATAGGTATAACTGAGGTCTTGCTCCGGAACCTCGTTTCCGGGGCGCCTATTGTGTATATATATATATAATACACACACATATATGCCCATGTGCTAGAAACATTGAAGGACCTCGGGAGTGGAGCGGTACGCGCTACCTTCTTACAACAAGGAGTATACAGATAAATATGCACATGCAGTCACCAAAATAACTACAGTAAAGTGACACCCCAAGATCTGAAAGGTTCAATGTTGGCTGCGACATGCATCCCAAATTGATTGCAGAGAAGGGAGAGGGATGGGACGCAGGTACCTACTACATGGACTACACTACATAAAGGTACCTATGCGTACCTACTTCTAGAGCACATGCTTAGGTACCTACCTAAAGTTGTTGAGACATGGAGGCGCTAAGGTACGTACCGTACCGTACCTTATCTTATCGTACCTCTTAATGCACACTCCCGACATCAAGGTCGCATCACTTCTGCTGTTTGTTCAATTCATGATCCCAGCTCCCTCCTCCTAAGTACATAGCATCCAGATCCAGAGCTGTCCAGAAGTGGCATTGTTCTAGTCGCCTACCTCGGGCATGAACACCAGACACAACCCGCCCACGGCGCAAACTCTCTGGCAACCCTCGCTACCTCGTCGGCGATGAGATTACCACCACGGGCGCAATGAGCGAGACGTTTCCCACCATCGCGCAATGCGCAATTGTTGCCACCGCCTTCAAGGTCCTTCTCTTCCCGGCTTAGTATGCATACCTATGATATATTGACACCCACACCCATACCTATGTCTCTGTGCTCAAGCATCTGCTTCTTCTTCTCCTTCTTGGTGCTGACCCCGTGCGTGCCACAGCAAATCAACCGACTTCGAAGTCCATCGCAACTGGTTGGCCATCACCAATAGCCTCTCTCCCTGGGAATGGTACTACGAGAAGACCTCGGAATGGACCCTCGACTACCCGCCCTTTTTTGCCTACTTCGAATGGCTTCTTTCCCAAGTCGCAAAGCTCGTCGACCCCGCCATGCTTCGCATAAGCAGCCTAGCCTACGATAGTTGGCAGACCACCTATTTCCAGAGGTTCACTGTCATTGTGACCGAGTTGGTCCTGATCTACGCCCTCCAACGGTATCCTTCCCCATTCATTCGCCTTGATCTTGTCTTGGTTGTGGTCTCGGTCTGTTCTAGCTATGCTAGCTAGCTAGCTGATGCACCGTGTCTAGGTTTGCCGAGTCCTCACACGCCTTGGATAAACGAGCCGCCCAGGCTGCTGCCGTTTCGGTCCTTCTCTCGCCCGGTCTTCTCATCATCGATCATATCCACTTTCAATATAATGGCGCCATGTATGGCCTTCTGCTCTTATCGCTCGTCTTGGCGCGCCAGAAATCCACCCTCCTCGCCAGCGGACTAGCCTTCGCTGCGCTCCTATGCATGAAGCATATCTATCTCTATCTTGCCCCGGCCTATTTTGTCTTTCTACTCAGGACATACTGTCTCTCGCACAGGTCCATCTTGAGAATCCAATTCGTCAATTGTGTTAAACTCGGTACCGGCATCCTGGCCGTCTTCGCCACGGCTTTTGGTCCGTTCGCTCTCAAGGGCCAGATTCCTCAGATTCTTAGTAGACTATTTCCATTTTCGCGCGGCTTATGTCACGCATACTGGGCGCCTAACGTATGGGCCTTGTATTCTTTCGTCGACCGGCTCCTAATCTTTGGTAGGCTTAACAAGCCCGATCCCGACGCTCGTTATCTGGCTAATAGGTACCAGTCGCGCCGCGCTTAGGCCTGCCCGTAAAGGCGGAAGCTATTAATAGCGTGACGAGAGGCCTCGTAGGCGATACAGCCTTTGCAGTGCTCCCCGAGATCACGCCTAGGCTGTGTTTCGCATTGACCCTCCTCTTCCAAGGCATACCGTTGTTGAAGCTTTTCACTAGTCCGAGCTGGGACGCTTTCGTCGGAGCCGTGACGCTTTGCGGCTACGCTTCCTTCTTATTTGGATGGCATGTGCATGAAAAAGCCATACTTCTCGTCCTCATTCCCTTTAGTCTCATCGCTCTCAAGGACCGACGTCACGTCAGTGCGTTCCGGCCGCTGGCAGTATCCGGCCATGTGTCGCTATTCCCACTACTCTTTACGCCTGCCGAGTTCCCTATCAAGACGGTCTACACCATCTTCTGGCTTGTCTTGTTTCTCATGGTATTTGATCGTCTAGCGCCTGCGTCTCAGAGGCCCCGGTTCTTCCTTTTTGACAGAATTACGATTATATACATTACGGTGAGCATTCCGTTGATCGTGTATTGCTCGCTGCTGCATCAGGTGATATTTGGAAAGGGTTATGAGTTCCTACCTCTCATGTTTATGAGCGCGTACTCGGCCTTGGGGGTCGTCGTAAGCTGGGTGGGGTTCATGTTCGTGTATTTCACCTCATGACGTATGGCGGTAGGTATAGATGGATTTACCACGAGGCTATAGACTCTATTTAGATAGATATTTATTGAAAGAGCAAGGGGGAAAGGAAAGGCAATAAATAAAAGGCGTTGATTGAAATAAGTATCTACTAGACAGGTATACTGGAAGTTGTGTCTACAGCACTCTATTGTGTCGTCGGAGTCTTCATTTAGACTAAAATAACTTGTACTTTGCGCACTAGTGCAAGAGTATCTGAATATCCACCCAATCAACATGTAGAATTAACCCACCGCCTTCCCTTTACGGAAGATGTCTCACCCCCACTACGCAGCTTCGAAAGCTTCTTTCGAGAAGACTTGCTCGTCCTAGATGATCAATATAGTACCGCGCGGCCTGACCTTAGGAATTCGACATGTGTGCACGTTAAGGCTTATGCAGAATTTGAGGTTGCCTAATGTAAATCGCCGTGTTTTGGCTGATATTACGAGGAACCAGATCGTCTTGAAGAGAGTCGGGCTTAAGCATAATGATGGGATAATTCGTTAGAAAACATGCCGACAGGCTTTTGAGCTCAATTTTAAGTCTCTATTAAATGGCTATCCTTCGGGCATATCGAGTGTTGCAGTGTTTCGGAAGGGCTAGGTTCGTATAAGCACGCTGAACGAGATAGTTCTACCACAGCAGACGTCCTACGTCGAGGTTCTTGCGTTGATAATACGTATCATCTAGAGGTTTTACGGTGAAGTCATCAGATGTAGGCTCGAGAACCATGGCTACTGGTTACAAAAGGCTGTACTTTCTCTGCGAGACAGCTATCTATGTGTTGCATACGTTACGTTGCGCCATAAGAGCAGAAGAGCACCCTCTATGCGTATCTAAGAATGTCGTAGTAGGTGAAAAGACGACGATCGATGATCTCCCAAGCAACGAGTCATAAGCTCAATGTGAATCGATTTCTAATAGGCTCACTCCGCCCATGCCCAGATCACTGCTTCTCGAGGGTTCTGACTTGGAGAAGAAAAGAAAGATAGATGGGACCCTTCCAGACGGCTTATAAGAAGCGCTGCGGAACCAACGGAGAGCTGATGTGGAGGATATTTGTGGCTGATGCTAGTGACGACAAAAACGAAGAATAAATCTAACAGGTAGTAAGTTCAGTCTGCACTATAAACTGTTGCAAAACGGGGTTTCCGGTTAGATATAGATCACGGAAACAGATAGCAGCACTTAAACAATCTCAGACAACTGACCGATCGATCATGATATATACGATATGGCGATATTGTAGCAGAAGTAGAACCAGGCATGAACAATTTCTTGACATAGCGGGATTGGTTTACCGGGATTCATGCTCCAGATGCATGCAAAAGTTAGATGGTAGGCGTGCGTGTCTACCTTGGTGATGGCCAAAGAAAGAAAGAAAGGAAAAAAAAAAAAAAAGCGCTGAAATGGGTTGGCTGGGTCCGCTCTGGAGCCTTACCGATGCCCCCCCTAATTAGCGGTCGACAGTATCATGACTCCCGTGATGAACAGTAACTTGGAATTAAAAAACCAAAAAAAAAACACACAAATAAGTTTGAGAACGACTGAGGCTAGATCAAGCGCACTTTAACGGATAGCTGGGGGTTAAACCCTCACACATTCAGTCTACTCTCCTTAATTAGGGAGGGGACTTACACACATGGAGGTCAAAACGCAAATGAAGTGTGTAGTCATGCATTTGAAGCAAACATGGCCGGGTGGATATAAATAATACGTCAAAAATACACCGACTTTTTGCCTACAGTTCAAGAGCATAATTGAGCTGGTTTCCCTTATACAATGGCAGAAGATTGGCTGCGAAATGTCTCGTTGAGATCGAGGAAGCTCTTAGCTCTTTGACCCAGGTTTATACCGAATGGCAGGCAGAACAGAAGAAGCAGACAAAAAGGCAAAAATGGAAAGACAATCAGACATATAGCAGCTTGTTTTGTTGTCCTCGAGCTGGCGATTAAAATGAGTATAAGAAGGTGCCTGGAAGACGCGAAGGTGGTCGACTAGATGGTCAGGGTGAAGACAATGGGGTAGGTAGGGCAGACACGGTGGTGGCCCCGTAGGAGTCTTGATGGCGCGCGGGTGGATTCACTTGAGGCCCATCTTTAAATAATAACCAGCAGACTAGACTATAGCAATAATGCTACCCGTGCAGAAGAGACTGCCAACCCAGGCCCACCTTCGGAAGGCAAGCTGACCACTCACCAGTCGGCAAATCGCCGTCACCCCCGGGCCCTTGGCATCTACAGAGTCTACCTACATGTCTAAGTGGATCAATGGGATCAAGGTTCCCGCGACTTAAGTAACAGCTGTGTTCCCTTCTTTGCTTAGATTACCTATTGCCTAGTGTTGCGAGACGTACCTAGCAGACATACACTACACTACTGCATAAACCTACCGCCTGCCTCCCACCTCCCACCTCCTGCCTACCACCTACCTCTGTACCTACTTACCTCGTCGTCTTCTTCCTCTCATTACCTAAGTCTGTCTATCTACCTACCTACCTAGTCCACCTTCTCTTCTTGCGCCTCCGCCTCCTCCTCCTCCTCTACCACGCCCGCTCTCGGCCACTCTTTTCCCCCTTCTCCTCCTTCTCCCTCCTTGTTGATTTGGGTCTTGCCAAAGCTTTTCCTTACACCCTCGAGTCTTCATAACCACACGGCTACTGCTCTTAGAGCTCCGAATAACCGCCATCCGGTGTGCCGCTTCACATGCCTAATATATCCATATCCATGTCTTCAACGCGTCAACGCCCGCTGACCGCGTCTTGGGTATAAATTTCGTAGCCTCACACCCGTACGTAGCCAGCCCATTGATCAGACTACGTTCAATCCACATCTACACAACCCTGTTGCTCCGCTCGCCATTCTTCAATCCCACCATAACTTCCTCGCATTCGCATACAATTCTTGCTCGACATGCTCTTTTCATGTCGTTTCCACTCCCCGAACCCACTTATACAATACAATATACGAAGCTAAAAGGCTGACTTTCCGCCTTCAAGATCCTCCTCTCCCCTGGCTAACACGGGATCTTTGCCTGCGCCTCTCCGCTACCGTCATCATGGTAAGACCACAAGCGATTCTAATGCGCTTCGACTTACTTTGATAGGTTCTTTTCAAGCGGAAGCCTGTGCAGTTTATACAGGCTCCTCAGATAGACGATGAATCTACAGAGGTACGGACCGCTCGGGTTGCGCAGCTCCAAAGTTGCTGTTGACTAATTCATCCGCCGCTTTAGGTCTGGCATATTCCCCAGACTGGCGAAGTGTTCTCGACGTATGAAGACTATTTAGTCCGGTATGTCGATCTATTCGCTCCCAGCTCTATACTTCATGCTAAGCGCATACTAACGGTTGTTCTGCGCAGAATTGACTTTTATAGCCAGGTTTGTACCGACAGGCCGTCTTATTCTCTGTAAGGTTAACTTTTACTGACAAACCTTCAGCCGCGATTCATTTGCCAAATTACTGGCCACTCCGGCCTGACATTCTTCGAGGCCCTCAAAAGTGAGGTAAGTCCTAATGTTTCTTTTGTCCACCCCTCTCGACCGGTATTTAACTGGATGGGCAGCTGGCTGGCGCGCAAGAGGTCGATCAAGCATTCCCCGAAGCTCTTAAAGGCCCGGTTCTTCGCCGCGTGCAATTCCAAACCATTTCACGAATCGACACCCTCGTCGACATGATTTACGAAGAATTCAAGGCCGACTACTACCCGGGAGAGGCCGTGACAATACAGCTTGTGACGGGTGAGCGCCTGACCGGTATTGTCCGAGACAAAGCCCGGTTGGGGAGCAAAGTATTACCCGACGGGACGTTAACGCAACCTTATTCACGTTATTCCACAAGTATCGACGGTCGACCGGACGATGAAGCTGTTGTCGATAGCGAACACATATTTCGAGACAGAAAGATATTTACGAAATCCGTCTTGCGTTCTTTTATCAAAAAAACAGTCACGCGGGAAGCTTGGAATGGGGCGCCTTGGCTTGTCAAGCACGATGTTGCTGCTCAATATCACATTGACACTCGAGTTCCTCCTCATTTGCGATACGATAACAAGCTACTTGAGCGCAAACAACAACAAGCGCAGAAGCGCGCTCTTCAGCCCACCAATGGTTCGCATGATGTGAATGGCACGAATGGCGCATTCCATCATGTAGGCCCGACCCGGCTGCCCGAGCTTAAACCTGCCCCGAAGAATCACAAAATACAGAGGGTCCATCAACACGAGCACCCGGGAGTACAGATTAGGCGGAGCCCAAATATATTTCTCGACCAGGACCATGGACCGTTACCTCCCGCCCCTGGAGACAATCCTTTCCACTTCCCGGTTCCCTTTCGACAGAGCGCCCCGCCTCCAGTCCCTTTCACACAGCCCGAGCCGCCTCCGCCTCCGCCTCCTCCGCCAAAATATCCTATCGAGGATCTGCAACTCCCTCCCCGTGACGACTATGTACGGCCGCCACTGAAGTTTCTCTGTTGTGATCCGCCGGAAGGCGTTGTAGACAGTGGTGCGCAGAACGAGAAGATCCGGATGAAATCCGTTGGGCCCTTGTTAGAGACGTGGGACACATTGAATGTGTACTGCGAGATATTCAAACTCGACTCATTTACTTTTGACGATTTTATACAGGCTCTAGAAGTCTCTAACATAGACACCCCATGTGAACTATTCACCGAGATTCATTGTGCGGTCCTGAAGCAAATTGTAAGTTCAGAGACTGACGGCGGCAAGCTACTGGTAAATTTGCCCAAGTTGGACGATGAGGACGAAGACGACGAAGACGAAAGTACATTGCCAACGCCCGAACCGGAGCCCGAACCAAAACCTGCCGGACGAGCCACCAGAAGCAGCCTCGCAAAACTCGAGGCAGAGCGGCTGAGGGCCGAGGCTGAAGCGGCCGAGAAGAAGACGCCCGAAATCACTGTGAAACATCGCGCCCCCGAGTTGCTTCTGGATTTCAATTGGATTGAAGAGTTAAAGAAGCGCAATTTTCTGAATGGTGGCTGGGAGATGATCGTGGTTGGGCTTTTGCATCAACTCTCGAAAAACCCACGGCAGACGGCGGTCTGTGAAGAATTACTTGCGGAGCTGGTACCACCGGATGAGGAACCTAGCCTAGAGCTTGTCTGCAATCGGTACTCGGGTCTAGACCTCAATCTTCGCATATCTGCTCTTCAAATTCTTTGCATGTTGACAATGGAGACCAAGGCCGTTCGTGGCTATATGGACGACTGCGCCGAGACCATGACTGGTTATCGAAAAGAAAAAATCGAGTGGCAGCGTAACCGGAAACAAACGTATGTCTCCTAGCCTCGTCGTTTTCTTCGTCGATGCGAGCTAACTGAATATATAGGATGGAAGATCTTAAAGTGCTCAATGATCAGCGGAAGATCCTCCTACCAGATAATATGCCACCATCGCCGCCTGTCGACAGCGCCGAGGCCGCAAAAACAAACGGTGATGCGAAAATGGCAGGAGCCTCTGATTCGCCTGATGATCCTAGCGAGGACGGGAATGATAGCGACGATGATGGTCGGGCACGCCGTAGCCTTCGGCGCGGTGGAGATCGAGCGGCGGAGCGCCAACGGAAGCGCGAGGAGCAGGAGCGTAAGAGAGAGGCGGAATTGGCGGCCAAGGCCCCGAAGCAGTCGAAACAGTTCTTGAAGCTTTTGAAGGATATTCGGAAGAAAGAGGAGTATATCAAGACGTGTGAAGACGAAATTGCCGTCATCGACAACGATTTGCGCGAGGCCGATTGCGGAAGAACTCGCGTTCTGGGCAAGGATCGATTCTGGAATCGATACTACTGGTTTGAACGAAACGGTATGCCATATGCCGGCCTGCCCAATAGCTCAACAGCCCATGCTGGATATGCCAATGGGTCTATTTGGGTCCAAGGACCTGACGATATTGAACGCGAGGGTTACATCGACCTCCCTGCCCAATATCAGGATGAGTATAAAGCCAAATTCAAGATGACGGTGCCCCAAAGGAAGAAGATGGAAGAAGGGCGAACTAGCGTGTTCAACGCACGGCAATGGGGATATTACTCCGAGCCTAGTCAGTTGGATTCCTTATTGAATTGGCTAGATCCCCGCGGTTTCAACGAGCTCAAGTTACGCAAGGAGCTGCTGCTTTATAAAGACAAGATTGTGGTAAACATGGAGAATAGAGCTCAGTATATTGGCTCTCAAGATGAGACGAGCAATGAGAGGGGGGCGGACAAGAAGGAGGAGGCCAAGCGCATGAGCACCCGAACAAAGGCTCAGGCCAGCCCAGAACTACTCCACTTTCGCTGTCTCGACTGGACCAACACAATGGCGACTGACGAGCTTGGGCATCTTCATAGCGAGCCGCCGCCTCCACCAAAACCACGGAAGGGTGGGAGAAGGAGCCGTGGCTAGATGGATCATGCCTATTCGAAGTCTATCCAGCCTCGCTCTAGCATTGGAATACGCTCAGGATGCTGAGCCTCCTACGAGTAGTTAGCCACATCCGGGGAGGTTATTGGGAACAGGCAATGGCCGAAATGCGGTTCCAGCCGCTAGATGGGCCTCTATTAGGACCTGATCTCGTCTGACGACACGTGACATCCTGCCTTATTTTCGGAATTCGGGCTTGCCCGGCCAACTTCTTGACCCGCAAAAGGT
The DNA here is from genome assembly GCA_023159155.1 of Ustulina deusta. Lineage (NCBI taxonomy): Eukaryota > Fungi > Ascomycota > Sordariomycetes > Xylariales > Xylariaceae > Ustulina > Ustulina deusta. Next base: position 62,758 of record JAJNNX010000081.1, on the reverse strand, counting down.
GTATGATAAGTTGGGACCCCGCGAAACTCATGTCTATCCACCCTCTTCAGTTTTTCTACGACTGGCCTAGCGTTGCCTTGTTCACGCGAAGAACAGCAACTCAACCTTCCTCCACATCGGTTTGCGCCGTTGAACGCGTTTCGGCTCTCAATATGACCTTGTCTTCGGAGAAGCATACTCTTTGCCTGAGGGCAACTCCACTATGACATACACCACAGAAAAGACCAGCCTATTCGCACTTGGGGAGCTCCTAAATCCATCGATAACGAGCATGGAAAATATAGAGAGATCCGGCGTTACCTATTACGTTGGTGATTCATTCTCCCTTCTGAATCAAAGCACATGAATCTGAGCGTGAGATCGAGGAGGCGATCTCCAAGCGTTTAACGAGTCATACATAGAGTGAAACCATATACGCCCAAAGCAAATGTGGTCGTCACGCCTCTTTTTTTTTCTGCGTTTTTTTTTCGTCATATCTAGGTCTAGTCTCTTCCTGCCGTTGACGGGAAGCGAAGTCTGGCATGGTTTGGTTTCGGTTACTCAATAGACAGGACTAGGGGAACTGGGGTGTGGTTGGGTAAGGGAGAAAACACATTACAGGAGCATGCATGCCGCAGATAGCGATAGCGTTGGCTTGGGAGGTTCATGAGGTCTTCGAATTGCAATGAAATCAATCCCCTTTCTACATCCGTCTTTCATGAACCTAAGACTAAAGCTCTTTATTTGCCCTATCTACTACCACTACGACTCAGGAGGGAGGGCGAGCATAAAGACAACAAATCAACCATATATATCATGATAGAGGGAGTTTTTAACTTACATGGGCCGATCTGGTGAATCATCTTGTACATTGGGGAAGCAAGCAAGAAGAGGTGAATTCAAACCAAAGAGGAGAGAAGAAGCATACATAGATTCTCATATCTGAGTGTCATCTGCCTGTATCATTTATCTCGCCGGCTTGGCGATAATTGGGTTCTTTTCTTGCAATAGACACCATATGCGCTGTTTTAGTCAGTCAGTCATTCCCTTGAATCAATGGACTGGAACCTTTCTCTCTTCTAGGAAGAATCAACAGTTTCACCTTGGAGATTTAGAGAGAAGTACCCTGGTAGCTTTACTCCTGTTTCAAGTTGAACACTTTAAGCCGTCCACAATTACTTCCAAGGCACAACCTTGGTAAACAGGGTTTTTTTTTAAAGCGAATAGACCGAGGGGACTACGGCCCCTCGAAGCAACTTTTATTGGTTTCTTTATATCTGGAAATTCCTCTAGATACACCTCGATCCTCCCCCCCCCCCCCATAAGAGTCTGATCGCATGGCACCTTGCATCTCAAGTCAACCTACACATGGGCCACTCTACAGTCTACTTTAGAAAGTGAGCCGGGGCAAAACAAACCAGCACCATACTTGCCGGTTTACGACCGGTTCCTCATTAGAATCGCAAAAATTAACCCAGCCCTCCTCTGCTTGCCAACCAGAATACTGGAGACGTCTGTTCATCGACTAACCAACCCGTCAGTCGTTGTAAGCCACATTAAAACTATGCCGCTTTGGTGTTCATTTTCGATTTGTTCATTTCTTTTAGGGAGTGTGGCTGTGATAGTCGATCGACATTCGGCTCACCCGTTGCTCATCGTAGCAGTAGGATTGAGATGCAGGTTTGTCAGGTTTGATGAGCAATGAAACGCTAATATCAAGACCCACACTTGAAGGTACTGTGAGGTTAGTCTCGACACAGCTGAAATAATTGATTTTAGATGCCTCGGTCATATCGCCCAAAACATCGTGCTAGGCATACAGGTGGTTCATATGCTGTCTCAGCCGGCGGCAGCAGCGGAAGATTGTTGTCGTTTCGCTGGCGGAGGTGGGTGACCCTAAATTGCAGATTAGCAAGTTCCTCACAGGGCTACCGGGATCGTCCTCGATTGTCTGGTAGGGGTTGAAATGTCAGATATCCCGCCATTATTGCCCTACATACTTCAGTTGGTGCATTGCGCTTTCTCTGGGTTATTGGTGCAGTGCCGTTCGCGACCGGTTTCCTAAGTGGCCGGGTAGGTCTGACCTCGCCGGGTTCGAATACGTCCTCGGGTAGGTTGATACTACAAGTGCTAAGCAATTGTTCATCCACCATGCTTGAATCGACTTACTTCTTCACGTGCTGTACACTTAGGAAGTTTAGTTCGGCCGAATATTTCTCCCACTCGCTGCACATCTGCTTGAACGTATTGACCTCATAAGATAAATCTAGGGATTTGGCTCCTGACAAATCATCAAAGCTCGGGTTAGGAATTCTGATCAAGAGCGACAGCAAACAATTATTGCTAGAAACCAGGAGCCTAAGCGGGCGCAACACATACCTTCTACAAGCTCCAGGCCAATATAATGGGTTGTAGTATACGTCCTCCTCGGCTGAGTGGCATCTTCAACGCTAACCTTTGTATCTTGGGTGTCAGCATCAACATCGACGCCATTATTCTCTTTCGCCGCGGTAGCGCCAAAGGAGTCCTCCTCGTCTTTGGCCATGTAGAGGAGACTGCCGTTTTGGATCTCTGCAATCTCTTCATCAGTCTTAGTAAGGTGCTGCCGCTCAAATCCCTTGTTAAATGGACGGGCTAGGGCAACCGAAGCGTGGCGTTCTAGTTCACCAACTAGAATACGGACTTTGGATTCAACAAAGCCAGACCAAATCTTGTGTGCTTCCTTGGCAGTGCTCGTGGCGATGACTGCAAGATAATATTTGTGGTCTTGTGTAAAAAAGGTGTGCTTGACAAATAGGTCTTTCCACGGGAGCTCCGAGCCTAATATCTTATCTGTGAGTTCAACGCCGCGTTCAAGTTCGCGTTGTATTATAGTCTTAGTAGACTTAGTAATGTTGAAGGTAGCACACATTTGGGGGTAGGCAGGGGTGATGACAGGCATCAGATGAAAGCTGTCACTCTTGTAAATCTAAAGACGCTGTGTCAGCAGGGCTAATCAAGGAAGGGACGGCGTGTATGTGTGTATGTGTGCGTGTGTGTGTGTGAGGCGTGGGATAGACTAACCTTTGGATTCCAGACACGCACGTTTAGCGGACCATCTTCCATATGTTTGAGCTGTACAGGTATAGGCCACGGCCAGCCCTTCATCACCAGAAAGAACTTGGCGACGATGGTGGCACTCGTAGCTTTAGGATAGAGCTGGCAGACGCGGGCTACCATCATGGCCCATACAACTCCTCCGGGAAAGCCAATGATGTTCGCGTAGATGGCACGACGCTGAGCCCACAGCTTGATAGCACGTAAAGCGGTCCGAAAAGTGCTTTGTTCGGGGACGAGGTTGAGGATTTCCCTGGTGACGCGGGTTCCGTTGAGAGACCGCAGCTCCCGATCGTCTAGACCGCGCAAGTACTCGTTGCTGGTCAGCTGTAGCTGATTGTGTGGTGGAAACTGGGTCAGGGTGGCGATCCTGGAAAAGATTAAGTCGATGCTGATGCCCCAGTACTCGAACTTGATGATGGGCACAAAGGCCTCCTCGACAGCGGTCAGGTTAGTAATAGCGTTGGGCGGTGCCATCTCTTTGAGCAGATCGGGGAAGTACTTGAAGTAGTCATCGCGGGAGACGTAACGAGGAGCAGTGACGAGCGTGTCGATATCGGAGCCGGGACCGTAGACGCCCAAGCAGAAGCTGCCGTAGGTGAAGACCTCGCCTCGCGCATCTCGGATGAGGACCTCGTTGTGTGGCTCTTTCGCTCGGGCCACCTTGCGGACGAATTCGTCGGCGATGCGCTGCAGATCATTGACGACCTTCTCTCTAGATAACGCATAGAACTCGTCAGCCGGGACCAGCCCCTACACGGTTATGGGGGCGACGACGTGTCTGCACACCTTTTCTTCGACTCTGACGCGGTTTCAAACGTGTTTTGGCGTCTCAGCTCCTCGAGAAGCTGGGTGGTAGAATGGGATTCGGCGGGTGTCGGGAGAGCCGAAGATATGGGCTTCGTGATGCCCCAAGTTTTCTCCGTCGTTTCCATTGGGGGGCGGCTGTGGCGTGTCGCGTGCGCGGGTGTCAGCCGTTGTTCGACAACGTGGGCGGAATCGGGCTATCGGTAGGACAGGGACAATTGCGGTAGGATGGGAGAATCGTAGAGTCGTGGTGTCGGAGGACAGGGAGGGAACCGCAAGGAACAACGAGGGACGAGAGCCGGGGCCTACGAGGAATCGCTGGGTGGATGGATTGCTGATGGAGCTGGAAATGGAGATGCTGAAGAAGATCGCTACGATGCAAGTGATGCCATGTCATTCAAATATGCTGCAGTATCCTGTAACCCAGAGTATCCTGTATGCCGTAATCCTGTATCCCGTCGAGCTGATGCTGAGGTGGAAGTGGGTTCGTTGGCCGTGCTGGATTGGATTAGACAAACACCTCCGAGGCCGCTGCCAGACCAGAGACTGCCACGCAGTCCGACACAGTACCGATGTGCTGGAATGTGGTGGATGTGGGCGGGATGGCGTAGGCTGGGTAGATGGTTGTTTTGTTTTGTTTTGTGTTGTGTTGTGCTGTGTTGTGTTCTGTCTGGCCCGTGGGAGTGAGAGAAAGAGAGACGGTACCGGACACGATCCAAGTCAATCAGCCAAATAAAAATAGACGGATACATGGGTACCGTGGATACTGGGAGTCGTTAGCGTGCCTACTTGCTACCTAGGTACCTAGTGGACATGGACATAGGTACCAGCAGCCAGTCAAGGACGTGATTACCTAGGTAGGCTAGTGTAACAGCACTGTGAACTTGAACAGGACATGTATATGTAAGTAGTGAATGAAAAGAAGAAGAGCAAAGAGAAATAGGGAAATTGTATACATCTATGCAAAACAGCTGCATGTATATCCATCCAGTTGTCTATATCTGTCTATTTTGTATGTAGGCACCTGGTTATGGTCATGGACATGGTTGGACGCCCTCAAGGAGACTAGGTATTCTAAATGAGATCTATGTTAGTAGGGGGATAACAACAGCAGTCACGAGCCAAAGATGAAACCTGGACATACAGTAGGTAGGTTAACCTTGTTTTTTTGAATGTTCCTACAACTTAATACATAAGTACTTACCTAGTATGTAGGTACCTACAGTTACTCAAAAAAAGGTCCCATCTATTTTTTTTTTGGTTTAGGTTTAAAATACCTTCACTATACACATAGAAAGCAATATATAACAGGTTTTAGAACTAAATAAATCAAAACAATTATATTATATTAAAACTTGCCCACTTCTGGATACTAGCGATCAGACAATTGGGTACAATGGGTACAACATGGGTATCATCAACCACCAAATTTGATTCGCATTTGTATTGTCCAAAGAACCAAAGGCTGCTGTCTTCACATCTGGTTCTGTCACCAGTAGACGCCCGCTTTCTGGGTATAAAACTACGACTTGCTAAGATTTCCCTGTTGAATAATAAGACCAGGTGTTCTCTTGTAAGACTTCCTTTAAAACAACCAACTCCCAATAATACATTGCTGTATCAAACCCCGGGCTCTCAGAAAGGGCGATAAGCTTACACCCAACACCAATATCCAATATCCCTCACGCTATAAGTGGTATAATTAGGCTGCGGAGGAGAGCCGCCAGCAAGGGTTAGGAAGAAGAAGAAGAAGGGAGAGAACCAAAAGAAAAGAAAAAAAAGACCTTCCCATCGCATGCCTAATCCCTAAACCTCGCCCATCCATCAACCAACTCCAGTGCTTTCGTTGGCCAGCCATGCCTGGATACCCATAGCACTAGACCAACCATTCCCAAGCTGCCCAATACTTCCACAGCCATCCAGCCCCTAGTTTTCAGATCGGCTGCCACTTGAAGTAAGCCCAATGGGTCCTGGTGTTGCTGAGTTTTTGGCGCCGCATATCGTCCACTTCTTATGCCGCTCCGTCCTCTACTACTCGCTTCCCTCGGCCCGCCCGTCGCCACCAGAGTGCCGTCTTGAACGCACTCGTGCAGCTTCTCTGTGAGCCAGACCGCCCGCTCGCCACGAGCAAGAGTCTCGTATCGTCGTCTCTCACTCGCCAAGCCCCGCTGCAGCTCGGTAGCCCAATCTGCCACCCAAACCCGCGCGATACCATCGCCTTGCGGTGGGCCGCGACGTCTGGCAAGCGATAAAGATAGTTGGGGCAAGGCCAATGGATAGTCTAGTGCAGGAACGGGAGGGGCAAGTGGTCTATATAGGTCAAGCGGCTGGCGTGGTGTTAGCTCCCGCCACTGTAGGTATTTCTTGGCCGCTGAGTGCCGGAGCCAGGATGCTCCATCAAGACTGAAAATTTTTTCTACAAGGAAGGCAAGATCTGTCGGTATCAGTGGCTGAACGTAATCAGGGCTCATGAGCAGACTGGCATCCATGATATCGTGATCAGACACCGTCGCACTAGAGGCCGTGTAAGGAATTGATGGTATGGATGATTCCCGTGTCTCCTGAGCCGCTATAGGTGTGAAAGTAAATGGCTGAAGGCCAGCGCCCCCAAGCTGTCCAGCTATTCCCTGTTTACACGCTGCGATTTGTTCCTCGGAGAGCAATTCAGCTCGGGTTAAGATGGGAATCACATTCGTCAGAGGTGTGAGACGGCGAATATATTCCAGATCGGCTGGTTTCAAGGCTTCGATGTCTGTTAGACACTGCTCTGCTCCAGTGCTATTGCAATGACTTACTGCGCGATATGAGATAGAGAACGGCATCCACTTGACAGCCCCCGCTCCCCCCGAGCATCTTCATCAAGTCCGAGTCACTTAAGTCATCGGATGATACTTTGCTCAGGTGGGCCTCGATGTAATCAACGCAAGACACGATTGTCTCCATCACCTGCACGAGTCAGTGCCTAGTCTCGTCAACAACAAGCGAACAACATACCGACGATCCACGCCCATATCCTGGGGTATCGACAAAGCAGATGTTGCGCTCTAGTACATTGTCTCCCAGTCTCTTCCGCTTATGAGATACGCCAGGAGTGTCTAGCTCCTGCCACCATTCGGGGTAGGGTTTTGTACTGGCGTGAATCTCGGAAATGCTAGTTGTGGATAGGGGCCTTTTTCTCGACGTGGCCATGTCGGGTCGTGAGGCCTCACTAGATTCACCCAGGGGTGGAATCGGGTCTACGTGTACGATATGATGACAGATTTGGACGATCGCTTTTAGTAAAGACGTCTTGCCCACGCCTGTAGATATGAGTGGTTAGAAGAGCAATAACCGCAGATAATAAAGGACCATACCGGAATCGCCAGCAAAAAGGATCTTCAAGCGTCCGAGATTCTTCCCGGTTTCGGTGAAGGGGCGACGGCTGGGCATCATGATACTAGGCATAACAAGCTGTGGAGCACTACCGCTATCTAGCATACTCGGGGCAGAGGCAGGCTCGCCGGCGGACTCCCGATCTTGGTCTGAGAGTGAGCTGGCAAACGAATTTCTTCGCGATGAGGAACTACTGCCGGCAGAGCCGACACAAGATGGACCGAGCATAATGGGCGTGATCGGGCGTGATACGGATAATTGCTGGGCCTGTGACGGGAGCGAGATAGGACTCTGGGAGAAGAGGGACGCCCTTGAGGACGGTGAGCACGAAGGCTCGTCATCTCTCTGGTGCTCTCGATCGTCAGTTCGGGACGGCTCGGCAACCTTTTTCGACTCCCTGAAGTGGGGTGGCACTGCTGACCGTCCCTGGTGGGAATCAAGCGACGCCTCGTCGGTAATAAAGAAGGACATGTGACTATGATGTGCGGAAGAGGTGGTTAGATGGGCATCTTGGTCCAGGAGTCTGGCCGCACGCTGTCGCTGACGGCCGGCCCAGGCGTCGTCGCCGTGCAGCGGTCGCATAGTGAAGCGGGCGAGGGAGAAGGAGTATATATCCGGTATGGTACGGGAGTCTATCCCATCGGCGGCGCAAAATTGATATATAAGGACTAACAAAGACGACCTTGGGTAGCTAGGTTATACGGGATGAGAATAAGGCCCGACCAGGGTGAGAGGATGAGACGATGGAACACATTTAACGATCGGCTACTGGTGTAGCGAAGTGATCAAAGGCGAGGCAAACGTCAGGAGAAAAGCAAAAGCACAAGCGTTCAAGACTACCTCTGCTGACTGAGTTGACGCCATCAAAAGTGGTGAATTGATGGCAAGTTAAACGTACATGTGCTCGTATGATGATATCTCGGCGGCTGATATCTAAAACACGTAGGGAGATAGATACCACGGGAGGGGAGAGGCCAAAGACCCCGCATCATCAGATGGGTATTGGTACGTAGATAACTACCTATGTAGGTACTAGGTAGGTAGCTACCCAGTCTATGCGTAAGAATCGGAATTCTCAGCTAATACCAGTACCAAAAGGGTAAGTACACATGGCTTGTAGCTACCTCGCCTGCAGAATCTAGGTAGGTACCTAAAGTATGTACACTAGATGGTGCAATACTTACCCCACAACACAAACCTCCAACTCCAACTGTACACTAGATACATAGTACCGTACCGGGTAGACGCGCGCCAGGAGGTACCTAAGGTGCCGTGGCTCCTGCCTCATTACTTGCATATAGGAATAGCCCGGAATTAGATTGCCCCTCCCATCCCTCATGTTGGACCTGGATCGACCAGAGACATCCGAACTAGACAACCTACTCTACTACCTCCCTCCGGGAGTCAGTCTCATGCATTTGCCTCCTACGCTCTGCCGTCACTTTTGAAACCCTCTATTGTCTTAGTCCCGGACGAATTATCCGCCAATCTTTGTACCTGATTGCCCATTTGTTGGGTTTTCGTCGTCACCTCTGACTTCCAGCCTAAACCAAACCCAATATTCGGACTTCGTCTCTCATAACCTGACGAGCGAGCTTGCTAGTACTGTTGGCCAAACTCAGGTCCCTGCTATATACAGGCCATCAAATCGCCCCGTCGTAATGGACGCCAAGCGACATCCGAGCTCCTTTCAGCAGCTCGAGAAGCTAGGAGAGGGCACCTACGCCACCGTATGTATTTTATACCGAAGGCTGTCCAGCCTGTCCGCCGCTTTTCTTGCACTTCTGACGTTTGTATGTCGTATTAGGTTTTCAAAGGTCGCAACCGACAGACCGGGGAACTGGTTGCCCTCAAAGAAATCCACCTCGACTCGGAAGAGGGCACGCCTTCTACCGCCATCCGCGAGATTTCCCTGATGAAGGAGCTAAAGCATGAGAATATCGTTGCTCTCCACGATGTCATCCATACCGAGAACAAACTCATGCTCGTTTTCGAGTTCATGGACGGCGATCTGAAAAAGTATATGGACACGCACGGCGAACGGGGCGCATTAAAGCCTATGACCATCAAATCCTTCATGTATCAGCTTCTTAAGGGCATCGACTTTTGCCATCAGAACCGTGTCCTGCATCGAGATCTGAAGCCCCAGAATCTCCTAATTAACGGCAAAGGTGCCCTGAAGCTGGGAGATTTCGGCCTGGCGCGTGCCTTTGGCATTCCCGTCAATACCTTCTCCAATGAAGTCGTCACCCTGTGGTATCGCGCCCCCGACGTCTTGTTGGGCAGCAGAACATACAATACCAGCATCGACATCTGGTCCGCCGGCTGTATTATGGCCGAGATGTACACAGGCCGCCCTCTGTTTCCCGGCACGACCAACGAGGACCAAATTATCCGCATTTTTCGCATTATGGGTACACCCACCGAACGCACGTGGCCCGGTATCACAAACTTCCCCGAATATAAGCCGACATTCCAGCTGTACGCAACCCAGGACCTCCGGGTAATTCTACCGCAGATTGACCACCTCGGCATCGATCTCCTGAGTCGAATGCTTGTTCTTCGCCCGGAAAACCGCATCAGTGCCCATGACGCATTGCAGCATCCTTGGTTTTCCGACCTGCTCATACAACATCAGATGCAGCAGCAACAACAGCCTGCCATACACCCGCAATCCAGAGGCTACGTGCCGCAGGCGGTGCCCCCTCAAGGTTCGTACGATTCGGGATATTAGTGGCAAGGACATCCGAACGCTTAGGGAGATCTGGTTCTTGAAGTAGCGGCGTCGTATCTTGAATGCTAAGCAAAGGGTCATGAGGGATGACGCCTCTTTTCTGCACCCAAGATGTCTCCGAGTTCGTTGGGTGGTTAATCAGTCGAAGGGTGTTCTCTGCTCGCCTAGAGCAATTCATGCAGGGATAAATCTGTTTAGTTGAGGGCAACGGAACGGGAGTGGCGTTGGAGTATTGGCTGGGCTCGTTGTAGACTCTTTTATGTGGCATTTACGGGTTGCGAGTGGAAAGGTCTCCTAATAATCAAAGCTCTTTCATGCGATGGTCTCTTTTTTCCCCCTCCTCTATCCCTACCAAGATAATTATTATACCTGGATGTAAGCCTTTCCTGGAGGGCTAGCAGACAGAAGACTTCCACCTTTTCTCATACCGTTTCTCACAAAATGTCACTCACCACTTGATTACTATTCAATATTCATTCAATTATTGTCTCTTGTTGACTAGACTCTCGTCAACATTACTCTTGAACCTATCCTTTTCAGGCTCCCTTTCCCATGTCTCAGCCAGCTCGAATCCACGAGGTTCCTCGTCAGAGTAACCCAGACTTCTTCGGACTTTCGAGACCTCCTCTCGCACTCTCCTGGCGACCTCGACCCTCAACTCCATAGCCTCTTCTCCATATTTGAGCTCGTCGGACAATTCCCCTAGGACTTGCGGCATCTGGGTTTTCGAATGCTCTTGCCTCACCAATTCCTGCCATCGCGCACGTAGATCCCCGAAGATCTTCTCTGCGTCAACGGGCTCGCCGAATGCAACCCTGAGCTTGACGCCAAAGCGCGGAAGAAAGCGCGGCCAGCCCCTGTTTTCGGGCATCATATGTTGCGTGCCATCGACAAAGATGGGTAAGACATCGGGCATGGGCTCACTCTCTAGGATCATGCGCGAAACTCCCCACTTAAAGTACCGCATGAACATCTTCGGATGTTGATGGACACACGCTTCGGGGAAGACGTGGACCCAGCTGTGCCGGTTCTCCGCGTAGACGGGAGACAAGCCAGGGATGTCCACTTCATCCGCCATTGCTTTGCTAGAGGGGGGCGGCTTCAGGAAGGGCTGGGCCGATAGTAGCCTGATGGCCTGTGTCACGGTGGGTTGGAAGAGTCCGCCGTGAGGCGAGTATTGAAGCCGATGTGTGGGTAGCACCTGACCGGCGGAAAAGAATGCACCAAGGAGACTGCGACAAAGGGGTCAGTTCGATAAAAAGTCGTGGAGTGAGTGGGGGAAGGAACTTCTCACCCGTTCTTAAAACATATGTCCTGAGCGCCGAGACTCCACCGATGGTTGGAGGGATTAAAGGCGTGTCCAAAGGGTAGCACTCCCCACATTATGGGATCGTCAGATCTGTGATCCGAATGAACTCGTCAGACTCGAATCCTAGTGGGCAGACAGATAGACGTATGAGTTACTAGCAACATACACGCTCGCATGGTTACAGACTGAGGGAGGCTCGACGTTAGTAGCTGGCTCGCTAACAGTGAGAGGTTATGAAGAGTGCAAGAGTGTAAGAGGCTTACCGGTAAGAAGGCCTCTCTGCCTCCTGTTGACATCTTTCCGCTTGTCCAACATGTCGAGGAATCTCTGTAGACCCGTGACTTCGACCGAGTTGAGACCATATATGAAGACTCGTGATAGCGAGGCGGTTAGGCCCATGATCAGAGACGAAGTCACGCGCCTGGGGAGACTTGGCTGGGCCGGGTGCGGCTTATTTGACAAATCCGAAGATGTTGTCGACGACATTGTTGAATACTGTTGGGATGAAGAGATATACTATCGTAGGTATTCTGAGATGATGAGCTTGGAACGTCACTCCTTCATTCGCCCACTCTCACTATATATATCTCTCTCTTTCTCTCTTAGGCTCTTGCTAAAATGGAAAAGAGTGACATTGCATAAACATAGAGGGGGGGGAGAGCGCAATAAACCGTACAATGCTCGCATGCACAAGAAAAAGAAATAAAGAAAATACTACATGTCGAATTGATGATGAAAATGTAGAAACGTAACATCAGGATTGGTGGATGGGGGGGTGGCTGCTCCGGGGGAATAGGTTGAGCTTGCCAAGAGTTTAGTAACCTAAGGAACCACCACCTGGGCAGGTTGTTTCGGACGAGCTGAACAATTCATGTCGGTTATGCAGATATCCTTCTTTACTTGCATGGAACGCTGTGTGCCTGCAATATTGTATGGGGATAGACGGTTCAAAATAGATAACCTTAAATAGGTACCTAGGTTGGTAACATGGTCCACATTTCACTGCCTTTCTCGACTGTGTTGATGATTGCAACCAAAAATCAATACCTATCAGACGAGCTCATGTAAACATAAACAGCGTCCATGGAGTTAGGTACCTAGGCATCGCACTCCCGTTTAACTCAGCCTTCTCCATTCTACGCAACCATGTCTCACAGTACGTTGTCTTCTCATGCCTCCATCTCCCTCCTTCTCTACAGTCATGGTGCATGCCAACAGCAACGCAACAGGTAAACGCAACACCTCCCGCGCCGTATTCACCTCGTACGAGAGGGAGCTGGCGCGAAAGTCATGGACGTCGACATCGGCCCGTCTCAGCCGTGAGAGCTTCCTCCCCTTCTCCGCCTGCCGCCTATGTCTCGAGACGGCCATCGACCCCGTGTGCTGCACCCACGGTGACATCTTCTGTCGCGAATGCGCCCTCAGCAACATTGTGGCGCAGAAGAAGGAGATTAAGCGCCTGGACAAGCTGAAGGGGCAGGAGGATCGGGACGCCCGCGAACGCCAAGCCCAGCTGGACGCCGAGGCGAGCGAGCGAGCGGTGCGCGAGTTCGAGATGACGCAGAACGGACTCGACGTGCGATCGCGAAGCACCGACACCGCTGGGCCAACACCGACACCCGACAGTCGCGACAGAGAGGGGCCATCTACCGTTGAAGGCGATCGCCGAAGTGGAGCTCGAAAGCGGAAGTTCGAGCTGGACGAGGATGAGGTGCAGCGCATCGCTGCTGACGATCGAGCCAAGGCCCGGAAAGCCATCGACGACGAGAAAGCTGCTCGTCCAACCTTGCCTTCTTTTTGGGTCCCCACCGTCACCCCTTCTAGCAATACCCGCGATACCCTCCACGAGGTGGTCAAGAAGACCAAGACGAAGCCGATATGCCCCGCGTCGCCCGAGGACAAGCCGCATACGTATTCGCTCCACTCGCTAGTCAGCGTTCGCTTCGCCACAGAGGACGACGATGACAAACAGAGCAAGAATGGGAAGGGAATTCGGATATGCCCTTCGTGCAAGAAAGGCCTGGGAAACTCGTCTAAGGCCATGTTGGCGAAACCCTGCGGGCACGTATTGTGTGGAAGCTGTGTTGGGAAATTCATGAAACCAAACAAGCACCACGATCCCCACGCTACGGAAGCCGACGCGCTCAGGTGTTACGTTTGTGACGCCGACCTGACCGGCCACAGAGGTCCCGGCCGCAAGGAGAATCACACGGATCAGAAGAAGGATAACGAGAAAATACGGCCGGGTTTAGTCGAGCTCAGGAGCGAGGGCACGGGCTATTCGGCTGGTGGCGCCAACCAGGTCCGCAAGAACGGTGTTGCCACATTTCAATGCTAAGCGATTCGGATCATGTTACATGGCATTTAACTCGAGGTCCGGCATGACTTGCGCCGCCAATTGACCCCGAACCCAAAAGACGAGCTAGAAGCAACACAGACAGGATACACAGGCACAGCTCCGCTGCCGTAAGTCCGCACCAAACCGACGCCGCATACTTTCTTCCCGCCCAGACTTCTGAGTCTAGTTACATTAAGATACTTGTTTCAAATATAGAGAATGCCGGCCTCATTAACGCCTCCCTCCAGACTATGCAAAACAGGAAAGAAGTGATGACGCGCCTCCCTCTCGTTCCTTCTTACAGGACATAAGGTTTTCATCCACAACGTTCACCTTGGTCTATCTACGTTGAGTTTGTCCGACTTGTCGCCACGCGTTCTTCTATCGATAAAATTGGAGTACACGGCCTAGTGCCTTTTGTGGTACGGTTGTCTCCGGGACCGTTGATTCCGGAACTCCGCCAAGGCCCCGAGAGCAAAAATATACAACTTGAACAAGAACTTATGCACCACATCTTTGGCGAGCATGGTTGTACCGTGATTGAAGAAGCCCTTGAGCAGCTCGGCACCAACGCCATCGTACAGAGAGCCAATTCCTTCAGTCTGGATAATAAGGGTTACCGTACCGAAAATGCTTCGTTGGGCGAGATTTTGCACGGCGCGGACCGTCTTTGGCTTGTTCTCGTTGATCTCTCCCTCGACATTTCGATCGCTCTCGGCACATTCGTCGGACTTCGAGTTTACCCCATTTGTCTTGCTCGGTTGCTTTTCGTTCGACTCATTCGAATCCAAGGGTATACCGGCTTGCAGCCTAGTCTTGGCGATTTGAAAAGGATATGTGATGAGACTAGAAATCGCCTTGCTAGTCGCTGCAAACAGGAAGGTCAAGCGAGGACTCAGGTCGTCATATGTCTGTTCGGCGAAGGTCACCTTCAGGAATTCCTGGAGGAAGAACGTCAAGCTCGGGTTCAGCGCCAGCACGAGGCTGGCCGAGTACCCCGACCAGAGCCCGGCAATGCCTTTCTCCCTCCGTATCCTGCGCACGATTTCACGAACGCCGAGGTCGCTATCAGGGCCGAGGAGTGTTGCCGTCTGCTTGCGGGTGACGACGTTGGCTATGGGCGTGGTGAAGCTCCGTGAACAGGCGCCGGCGGCCATACCGACGGCCAGCTCGTCTACCACGCCTAGGCCTCTGTCCTTCGCGCGACCGGTGCTCCGGCGTGATCGAAGGCGTAGGGCGCGGAACCACTCATAGAAGAGAAAGAAGAGGAAAGAGTCCAAGACAGATTTGGGAGCATCTAAGCGGGGAGTCAGTAATTTGCTTGTTTCACAATGGAACCTCCCGAGGGCTTCAGGAACACATGTTTAGGGACAGAAGAAAGGTTTATTTTTATTTACCTTGTGCCAGGCCAGTATAGAACGCTCTCAGCCCGCCATCGCCATCGGAATTCCAGATCTTTGAAAAGGCGTCGACGATGCCGGCGTACTCGACCATTGGTTGCTTCGGCTGTCGATCTCGATCTCGAGCTGGCACCTGTTGTGTACCGACTTGTTCGTTTGGAAGATGATCTCCGGGAGGAGGTGAGGTACGAGCTGGAGTAGTAGGAGTGGGAGGAGGAACGGAAGGATCGCGACCCGGAAGATCGCCCGGAAGATCGCCCGGAAGACCGGGTCCCGGGCCGGGCCCCCGTGCGCGTCCGCGACGGCGCTGGAGTTGCCGCTGCACCTGCAGGCACGCGATTACTAGGGACAGGGGATACAGACTGCATGTCGAAATCAGAGTGCCGAGGGATCCGGATGAGGCGTGGTGGAGGGAGATGGGGATGGTGATGGTGATGACAGGGCCATGATGCGTTCTTTCTTTCTTCGTGGAAGCCGACTTATAGTTGAATGTGTAAGGGGTCTAAGCGGAGATCGACTACGCTAAAAATAGTATCTAGGGGATATGGCCGTATCAAGAGAGAGCGAGGTGGTTTCGGTCAAGTTGTCTGCTGGGTGTGTGTTTGGTCCAGATGCTTCGATAGTGCCCCTGAAGGCGTCAGTTGGCTCGCCTTCGATGTGCCAATTCACGGCTCGGTAACGTGGTTGGAGAATGAAAGACGTCGAGCGAGCCGGTTGAACTAAGTTAGGTCGTGAGGTGTGCTGTGTTGTGTTGTCGACCTGGTCCGGCTGCCTTGCTATCTGTCGCCGTGTTATTGGATGTTTGCTGTCTTAGTATCGGGTTTCCGCTAGATTGAGGGAACCCAGGTCGGCTGGAAGTTCATTTGACAACAAGTATAGACGATCATCGAGTATGTGGAACGAGGTACCTGGTAGATATCATGACAATGGAAAATAAGATGACTTGTATCGTGCCGTCTTATTGTTGTTTCTTCCTGGGCTTTCTAGACACTTTACTTGGCGGTATACCAGGTGGGAATTATCACGAGCAAAAGGACTGAGGTTTGGCTAAATTCAGCTACAACAGTATCAAAACTACGTCATTATCCAGTTGTACACTCCCTAGTCTGGGTACCAAGTAGATACCGGTTGTCTAGGTATTGTCCCTGCCCCGGGTAGATAAGTAGTTGAACTAAGCCGGACTCGGCTTTAGGGTAGATAAGATATCACATGTTTAGAGATAACAACATAACTCAACAACCGACTCTCCTTGGGCAATGCTGCAAGAGATCGTTACCTGCTTGCTTCAATATCTACATCCCACGTCGCTCGCTAAGCAACGACACGTGTCGTATGTATCTCAATACCCCCCGTCCTATCATCTAGCCCTGACTTCCAGCAAGGAGTAGGAGATCTACTAGACCCTCTAAACATGTAACAATGTAGTTGACGAGACATTGATCGCCAGGACTTCTTCTCAGCAAGGATAATCTGTCTTCCTCCCTGCCATGCAATACTTGGGAAAGCAGCGAAGAGATGGAGATAGATGTTCTTCGACTTTTGTGTCGATGATGCCCAACCCACCCAACCAAGCGTAACCTGTCCCGTGTCGTAAATCGAATGAACCCAATGCCAACCTCGCCATCAATTGCAAATACACCAAAACTCCCAATAAGCCATGGATGTGAATGATGTTATGATGTGGTATATGCCTGAGGAACGCCGCGCCATTGCCCAAATTCATTTGTGTTATACAATGACTATTCCACCTTTCAAGGAGGCAGGTTGGTGGCATTGGAGAGGCTGCCTCAAGCCAAACCGAACCCACCAAACGCCGATTTCCTATGAGGCCCGTCCCCTCGCCGCCAGTTGCGGAATAACCCCCAGTGACATCTCGCAGCCTAGGCCCGGCCGCTGACCGATGGCTGCCGTGAGGCTGCTTGCATGCTGAAGCTCGATGATCTTCGTGCATTATGCATCATGGATACATCCGGTTCGCCAGGTGCGTCCAGGTCCATGCCGTCTTGATTCACATCCGTCAGCTTTTGCACACCCAGCCCTACTACCTTGAAAATGTTAGTACGGCCACCATTAGTGGCCGTCTGTAACTGTTCGCGGAGCCGTGCTAGCTGGTATGTGCGTCTGATAGGCGCGAAGACGGGTTGTGGTAAAACAGGTTGAGGATTCCATCGGGCTAATGCGCTCATGACCGCCGCCGTTTCCTCGTCCGAGTCTACCGGTCCTCCATTTGCCTCGTCATCCTCCTCGAGGGGCGCATTGGCATCCAGTGCCGCCTCTACACGCCCCCGTTAATACCTGACATGGCTACTATCAGATCAGAGATTGTCGGGACTTACTCTGCTGTTTGGCTTGGTTCTTCTTCTGGTATGCGGCAAGTAACATGTCGTAAGGGAGAGAGCGGCCGGCGACAGCGCGCTTGGCACCCATACTATGGCTCTTACAAGTCAAGGAGCGCGCACACGGCTGACCGTTTGGCAGCAGAACACCGCACTGCTTCTCGACATCGACAGGTCCTACGTGTGGATTCATGGTTAGTGCGGTACTATTGCCGGATGGCCCCGACAAATGGTAGCAATATAGAGAAATATAGAAATAGATACCTTTGGGCTTGGGGACCTTGGGCTTAGGCTCCTCCTTCTTCTTCTTATTCTTGGGTCCCCTGTCGGCGTCGGCGTCGGCCTTCCGCTTCTTGCCCTTGAGCTCGCCATCGGGCTTCTTACCGCTCACCTTCTTTGAGGCTTTACCGTTGGCCTTCTTGTCCGGCGAGCCATCGTCGTCATCGTCGCTGTCGTCGTTCATCTTAGCATCGCCATCCTCGTCGGCCTTGCGTGCTTCTTCCTCGCGAGCTTGTTCTTTGGCACGTTCCCTGGCTTCTCGGGCCTCTTTCTTGCGTTGCGCTTTCTCTTTCTTGATTTTCATGCAGTTGTCGATATGAGCCTTGGCGGCAGTCCTGATAACGCCCTTTTTGCAAAGTTTGCACTGCTGCAGGTTCAAGCCATCCTCGAGTGGCCGGCCGTTCATGAATGTCTCGCGAGGGCCTTCGTCGAGTTGGTTGACTATGGGCTTCGGTGAGGGCATCGAGGGGGTAGCCGAGGGACTGCTGGTGCGCTTGACCCTCTTCTCATCTAAGACGCTTGTCAGTAGGCAATGAGCATACGGAACGCGACGGGAGACGAATGGTTATTTGTCAAATATGTTGTCGGATAGCATGAGGTCAAGAGGGAACGCACCGTCAGCAACGTTTCCATCCCTCCAGTTGCCCGGTTTCGTCTGCTTCGGCGTCGCTCTCTTTAGTTTGATGAACCCGGCCGGCCTGACCTTGGCGGCCTTCTTGGAAGCGACGTTGATGGTGCCCTCATCGTCAGGACCTGTGTAGAGAGCGCAAATGCGCGTCAATGAGATGGCAGAGATGTGGGGGACAGGTCAATCCACCCATACCTTTCCGCGCCTCCGCGGCCGTTGCCATATTGAAGCAGTCGATGATCTGGTGTAGTGTCTCGTATTGTAGGCGACACCTGATACTACAAGTTCATCTGCTGGGTCAGATGGAAAATCATAGGCGCAATCTCGTGCCTCGATGAAGCCTGCTTGTCATACCTGGAAGAAGACATGGAGAGGTAGGAGACGAAAGGTGGATACCATGCATGTATCTCAGTGGCGTGCATAGACCGTGTAGGTACTTACAGTAGGTACCTAAATGTGGAAATAAGGCTGCTGTTTGTTTTAGTCCCTACCTAGCTAGACCCACTGCCGATAATGCACTTCTTATCTCACCCAGTACCTTGGATGAATCCAATTGTTGTACTTTAATAAATCATCACTAGATAGATAGTTGTCTACATAGGTATGTAGCTGGGTGTGTAGGCGGAACTCAAGCCTAAGAGCGTGTAAATACCTCCACTACGTTGTCAATGCTATGACCAACCTAACTTTTCTGGGCTGAAGGAAGATGGACCAAGAAGACAATATATGTTAACTGGCCAGCTCTTACTCTCATCTACCTACGGGTATTACAGAGAATAGAAAACTTCGGTAATTAATAGTAGGTAAATATTCATCACCTAAAGCAAAGCTACGATATGTCACGAGCCTTGCGTATGCACTGTCTACTCATTATAGCATAACAAACTTCTGTGCGAGTGAAATACCAGTGACCTCGTATAAAGCGTAAAGCGCCTCCGGTACGTCGAAGTTGCCAGATACATTGTCTGAAATGTCTCTCACCTCTCCTAGGTAGTTTCGTGTATGAACCCGACACTCCAGCTCACAAGAGGATAAGATGCCCCTGCTCATGTACCTTTTGTCTGAGTCACCGACCTCTAAGCTCTCTAGAATCAAAGCAACAATGGCAAAGGCGAAAAGCGCCGGCTTCTGTATGTAGATACCGAACGCTAACTCGCCCGTGCATGGTATCAGAGGATGAATAGGGAGGTCATCAATGACGGGACAACAGAGGCAAATAAAACATGAAAACCAACCCAACGCCAAACGTCCATCCCGCCCAGAGCCAACACGTGGTATAATGTGACATGCAATAATACCTACTCTTCAAACCCCGTCCATGCGCC
Source organism: Ustulina deusta (assembly GCA_023159155.1). Lineage (NCBI taxonomy): Eukaryota > Fungi > Ascomycota > Sordariomycetes > Xylariales > Xylariaceae > Ustulina > Ustulina deusta. Next base: position 43,155 of record JAJNNX010000081.1, on the reverse strand, counting down.
CACAGTACGCCAGAAGGATCCCTTTGAGATGATGGGTCGGTCCCGCTCGTGCCAAGACCGGATCTGCTTCTTGGTGCGTTCAGCCCTTTCGACCTTAGCCGACTCCACACGGGCACGCTGCTCCTTCCAGTGCATCTCGGCTTTGTTCAAATACTGCCCATGTTCTCTGGCCTTCCCTTGTATTGCCAGCCACATCAACTTCGAATTGATTTGGCTTGTGAGCATTGCCATGCGCAGCTCGTCGCGGACGTCCTGGACTTCTCGCGCTAATTCGAGCTGGAACTGACTAACACGACGGAGCAGCGATTGTGCGCCAAGAGAATGCCGCAACTGTGTGATGAGACGACTCGGAATGGCAATAATAGTGTCGCTCACATCTTGGAGACTATGTAGCACCGAGCCAGAGACTGATGCCGTCTGGTCACAGACTTGTTTTGACACAACATCCAAGGCAGGAATGTAGGTCTCCTCAACCCATGATGTTGTCCCATTCACAGTATCAACAACTCTCTGGGCAAATCCACGGACGAGCTGCTTGCCTGCATCGAGAGCTTCCGTGAACCGATAGGTGCCGAAGTTAATACGGAAGGACTCGTTGATAAAAGGTTTGCGGGTCGTTGCAATTGTCACAGCCAACGCGCCATGTGCTTCTTTTAAAGGGACTTGAATAACGAAGCCTACATCGATGGAAGACACCTTGGTAGGGATGTCTTCAAGTCCGCGGCTCACAGCAATCAAAATAGCATCCTTGGCAAGCCAAGAAGACTTGATGTTTTGGGGAATTCTGATAATAATCTCATCACGGCCAAATAGCTCAGCTGAGCAAATGGTTGCTAACGCAGGAGCAGTGGCAATGTCGATTTGGGCATTGTCCTTCCCGAACGGAATGAACATAAGACCATTAGGGGCACTAGCAGTTTGCAACGCATTGTGCGTCTGTGAAACTGTCGGTGTGGGAGTGGCGAGGGAATATGTTGTTTTAGCAGAAGGCGAAGGGACAATGACAGAGACTGACGCTACCGGGACCGTCGATAGTTCCCTAGGAACCGACGAGGTTAATAATAGCGACTTAGTGGCCAGCGCAAAGCTGTAAATGATGACGAAACTAGACAGTATGGCCAGGGTCCGTCGCCTCTCCTGGAGATATCTGAGGGCTAATTGGAGGATTCCACGGCCTTTTGACGCCTTGGGTGAAGGGGGCCCCATAATCTTCGCCTCTTTAACGATCGAAAGTCCTGGCAATGTCTCTTGTTCTGCAAGCGATAGACCATCGACCGCAGAGGACTGGCCCCGTATGACCGCGGCTGGTTCGTGGGTTTGAATACGATCCAGGTGAGTCAAGGACGTGAAGGGAGAGAAGTTGGACAGACACAAGCTCGTCGGATTCTCTAGGCTTTGGTTCACCATATTGAGAGTCTCGGCCTCAGCAGCATCGTCATGGTGAACCTGACCAACAATAGTGGCATCGGATATGGTAGTCTCGTTCAGGTTGGTTTCTTCGTCATCGGATGAGTCGGTATCGACGTCGGTACCAGTAAGACTGTGAATATCGTCGGATTTCTGGTAATCAAAGGAGCTCGCTATGGACTCGGCCTGGCTCTCTCCGTCGGTTCCAATAATATCGTATCCCAGCTCGGCCAAGCTGGGATCCTCGTCGGGGATATTCCCGGGCTGCATTATGTCTGGCGAACTAGAGGAAACCCAGTTGGTCAACTGGCGATTTCCTACGGGCCTCGGAAAGCGAAGGGAGAGTACGGACTCGGACAGGTCTTCGGTAACCGGGGGATCAGGGCTTGGCTCACTGTTGGCGAGGCGGGGGGTGGATTGGGGCGAGGCGGAAGACGAATGGTGCGGCCGTGGTGGTTGAACAGATCTCAGTGTATCGTCGGGTGTCTCGGACTGTTCCATAACGTGATCGAAGAGGAAGCAGTCGGCATATCACGTCACACCTCGAGTTTACCAGAAGATAGGTAAAGCAAACGAGGGGTGACGAGCTGTAGGCTTCGGAGTGGTGTATGGATCAAGTGAGAAGTAAATGGTGTTTCGGGAATCCGAGTGTCTACGAGGAACGGTTAGCCTCGTGTCAGATAGTCCAGATGCTTGTTGGGGCAATGAATGAGCTGCCGCACACTTGAAGTCGGTTGAGGCTGGCTGCTTGTGGCTTGATGGACAAGGTAGGTGGGAGGATGTGTGTGATTCAGGATGAGGACTAGGATGAGACAAATAGTCAGAGCTGGTGAGGGAACCATCCGATGAAGTCGAGTCTATTGAAGTCGAGAATGGTCTACACAAACTCGGGATTGTTGACTCAGACCTGGGACCATATCATACCTGTGTAGAAATGGAACTAAGAGTGGGGGGAGCTGGAGTAGGAGTTGTGGGTTGTAGTAGTCAAGATGATTTAAAAGTAGGAGTAATGGTGTAGATGGTGTAGGGAGCAGGGAGCGAGGTAGCAAGGCAATGAGGCAGTAAGGTAGGTAGTGAGGTAGCGATGGGTGCTGAGGGATAGGTGCAGGTGTGCTGCCTGGTGTTACCTGCGATTAAGGTGGGAAGGAGGGGTGAAGGAGAAGATTGGGAGGGGTCCTCTACAGTACACCTCGAGAGAGAGCCAGATGGCATGTACCTCTATAAATTTGAGAAAGGACCCCCAAAAAGGGGTTAAAAAATAAAATAAAAATATAAAAAAGGCCAGGCTTACCAGAAAGTTAACAGGATCATAGGCAAACTCTACCTAAATGCCCCGAGAGACCTTGCACTGGCTGTCCATGATACTTTGTCAGTGTCCGTCCGAGCTGGTGTTGCTGGTAGAAGTGTTGTGGTGGGTAGTAGCGCGCGGCAGAAAATACCTAAGTCACTGGTGGTATGGGCTCTAGGTTAGAGACAATACTCTAGATGCGGTAGATTAATCTCTCACAGAGAGTATGAATGGTGAATAATCAAAAGTATGTACACAGTAGGTGTCTGACGCTCTCACGTCAAACTGAATGACAACCGTGCGGTGCAAGGACGGACCACCTGACAACCAAGTGCGCGCACGCAGATAAGCAGGAGGGGTAGCGGGAGGAATGGGAGGGAATCCAACGAGTAATCTACCTAGGTAGCTTTGGTCTCGGGAGGTATTTGTTAGGCAGGCTTACAGGAAGAAAGATCACTTACATCCGTGAGGTAGGTAGGTCGGCTATCTAGCCCGATGATTTGGCACACACCTACAAGGTACCCAGTATCTAAGGTATCTATCTATCTAAGCAGGTAGGTAAGGTATCTATCTCCTGTGTTGGTAGCTCACATAAGGCTTGAAGTTACGAGACAGTGGGTACCACTACCCATTGTAAGTATGCTGCACATGTCGATGTGTATCCTTGCCTATTCATGTACCTACTGTTCACACCCTGTCATGGTGCTCTATGCAGTAAACCTGAGCAGAGATCAACAATAGGCGGTTATTACCTCACAGTGGTGGACTGATTAATTCATTACCTACTGCATGAGGTAGATATCTGTGGCAGAGCAGATGACGCATCCCCTCCGATACCTCCCTAGCTTGTGATGGGTCATAATGGCGGGGTTAATTGGTGAAACAGCGTGGGCACAGCGTGGGGATGCCCACCATTCTGCTCTCCACACAGTTCTGCCCATGGCCTTGGTCCAAACTACAGTATGATAGTTTCCAAGCTGCCTTACATGTAGATAAATTGCCTCGTCAGTCATGGTACCTAAATACAGGTGTATTTAAAGATATTTTACTATAAACCACTCTTCTTGGTACATATCTAGAAGTCCTAGTGCATGCGTGCATACAAGTACACAGTATAAATCCCCCCTCCCTGCCATAGGCTAGAGATACCTGAAGGGTTAGGTGTTGAATGTGTGTGAGGTACCTGTAGGTATAGGTAGATGTCGGTGCTACATTAGGAACCTGTATCTAATTTTAGCTCCTGATGACTCATCCTTGTCCCACGATTGAAGTGAGTTGCATACCTACTGCTCCATCATTTCACACATCCCAGCAAGATTTTCAAGGAGACATAGCAATAACACTTCAAGTTGGTTTATTTGACATTAATTATACATGACACAGCCGGAACCAATAATACCATATCACCGCTTTACTCTTGCATTGTAAATACTAACACTACGCCTAGACAAATAGTGCCCCATAACACACCAACCAAACATAGAGCCATTGGGAATGTGATTGTGTTCTTAAATATATAGATACACTATTGGCATGAATCTCCTAATGTCATATATACATAATCTCCTGAACCCAAACGCCTAAACCAAAACAGCCAGGAAGCGATATGCTTCACCGTCTAGTTCATCTACCATCTATCCTGTGACGCCCATTTTACAGCTCATCTCCTAGGGGTATCATCCTCCTGCAGTTTCATCCGAGGACTGCTAGGTCGGCGGACTAGTCAAGAGGTCAGACCTCACACGATACACTCTGGGCATCCAAAATGCTGGCAGCCCCAAAGCTCAATTACATCATTTGATGATTCTCCCTTTCCTTTACCAAACCGAACTTTATGGGTATCAACAAAGTATCCTCGCAGGCTCCGGATGCAAATCAGAGAAGCCATTAAAAAGCGTAAAAGAAAAAAAAGAAAGAAAAAACTGCGCAAAGAAGAAATCAGGTGAGAATTGGCACAGCCTAAATAGGTGGTGTAGGAAATATGAGTCGGTGTGAGGAAGAAGCGCAGCCTGTGCGACAAGCTACTTATTTAAGCACAGCCCCATCATAAGACGCCGTTGCGTTGTAGCACCTTCTTTAGGGAGTCGGTGTCAAAGTCTTCGTCCTCGGGCATCATTTCGATAATTCCCGTTAGATTGGCAAAAAGATCTCCTTGATTCCGATACGCAAGGACGGTGGGAACAGCAGCGTTATCGAACTCAATGTCCTCATAATGTACCCTGACGAAGTGGATGTAAGGATAGGCGGTGATGAGAGGGCGCATGGCCGATTCTATCATCCCTGATACCTGGCACTGTTGTCAAAATTAGTATGGACGTGTTGTGAGAGGAGGACATGGTGCAGAGATGGACTGTAAACTAACCTCATGATCGTAGACGAATACAACAACGGTGGTATCCCGGCCAACCTTTTCGATAGCGTCGAGATAACCCAAGGCATCCACAGTGTCGAAGCGACCAAACATGCGAGGGCTAGGGCTTGTCCGGCGACTGCGCACGTTATTCTTGGACTCATTCTCCAGCTCAAGCCTCCTCGCCTCGCGCCACTGTCGTAGGAAGGCCTCCTCATCGGAGTCTTGGTCGTCCTCGCTGTCGGCAGGACTTGATACGTTGGTGGCATTTTGGCGATTGGCGACAGATAGGCCCATGACAGAGCGGCGCACGGCGCTGACTTTGTTCCGCCACTTGCCCTGGCGAGCCTGCTCATAGGCCCTCGCGTCGGCGATCACACCCTTGACGCCGGTGGCACGCCCCGAGTCGAAACTAGCAGGAGGCAACTTCATGTCGCCGGATTGTATGGCGGGCGCACGCATGGCTTCGTCGATCTGCGCGTCACGATATCGGTCCTCGTCGTCCCGCTCGCTCTGGTCGCTGTCGTTGCGATCGTCTCTGTCTTCTGGATGGACTCTCAGGTCCGTGTCTGTATTCTTGTCGAGAAAACTCTGGAATTCTTCCTGGGCAGGAGTAGGATTGGGGTTGAAAGAGGTTGAAGTCATGATGGAAGAAGTAAAGAGGAGAAGAAAAGCGGTGATGTTGGTGGGTGTGAGTTCGCAAGGATTATATAAAATGTAGGGAACGATCTTAAGCGGCAGCCAGCACCTCTACTATGCTCTTACTCTACTACACTATGATGACGGACTGAGTCGGGCTTGTGCCGGGATGGTTTTTGCCTGTCGGGATTGTTGGCGGCGTAATGCCTAATGGCCCTAATGGCACGTTGAAATGCACAAGGGGTTCTGGAACAATGCCTAATCAAGCCTGGCGGTTGTTAGGGAACCAGGGTGAAAAGCCAGCAAAGACAAGGGGGGGGGTCTGGATGCTTTGTGTCAAGGCGTTTCAGGTTTGGGGGGTGGAAGAAGCGGAAAAGGGAAAAAAGGAAAAAAGGAAAAAAAAGATAAGGCACGTGGAACACGGATTGATCTTTCGGGGAGACTGTCCTACAACAATCAAATAAAAAGGTAAGGTAGGTATAACTTTGTACTTACATAGGTATCTACAGAACATTGAGTGGAGCAGCTGTGGAAACAACGAGTGCTGTGGAAGCACTAGCCAAAACATGCTAAAACATGCCATACACTAGTGCACAAAGTCCTCTCGGTGGACTAAATTGTGACCTGAAACGGGAGCCTAGTCCCTGATTGGGTTAGCGTTTGAAATAAATCTGGCTACTCACCTCACGGAGTCCCCGTTCTTTCTCGTGCACCGTTTCCGTGGGCGCGCTAAGGCTCGATGAGGCAATATTAATATTGTACGGTAGCATAATTATTATTAATTGTCATGCATTATTAGCTACTACTGGAAGTTAAGTACTACTAAGTACCTAGGTGGGAGTAAGTTCTCACCGCTCTGCTCAGCGACCACTCTCCACATGCAGACACACTGCCGGTATTCCACTACCTACGTGTAGCGTGTATGCCCGCATCAACTACGAGACGGCATTCCTTCAATGTTCCTTCCAGCTATTATTATCGACATTATCATTATCATAGTCATCAATGTTGTGTTATTATTGTGATTACCCGGATCACAGCATCCATCGTGTATTTCCCATTTAACCCAACATTTTCCTGCCGGCATATCCCAATTACACTCGTACACTCAGTACCACGCTGCAATACAACCCAAGGTTAGGCGGTTTCTTTGGTAGCGTGGTCCATTTACCATTTCGAAGATCTTTCCCACATCGGGCAGACCTAGGCTAGGGCGAACAACGGTATGCCCGCTGCAAAGAATAAAAAAAAGAAAGATGGGGAAAGGGGGGCCAAATTTGACTCGCTACACTACCACCCCAACAACTGAGGTGCGTAGGTACATAGATATCCTAGACTCTCTAGTGTGCAACTCAGAGTAGGTCGAGAAGGAGGTCGAGACGGATGTGGCAAAGGAATGGAGGCAATAGGCGCATAAACACGTGCTGGCCAAGGAGAAGCTCTATTTTTATCCATTTCCACCGCAATTCACCCCGACACGACAGCTCCTCCACTCCACACCGCTCTCGAACGAGCTGGAAGGGAGGCAAATGCAATGGTACCGACACATTTGTCAAGGCCCGGCCATCTAGAACCGGGGGCGGCTTTTGTCTATTAACGCGCGCCAACCATCTAGTGTATGCTGGCCGGACTGAGCCTGAATCTATAACACAACACAAACAACGGTGTTACTTATAGGTAGATCGTGTGGTATGCTATGTCGATGGGGGCAGTAACGGGGCTCAAACAGGGTTTCATGGTATCATGTCTCAATCAAGCTTGGTCTTCGGATCTTATTAATCTCGAGATAGATCATCTCGTCATACTCACTAACCATGATCAACAAATACCCGTACCTACACTACACTAGGTCTGCGTGGACAGGGATGTGCGGCGGTGACGATCAGGGGCGTCCAGTTCTCTCCAGTACATGTGTAGTGTATCAAACCCCATTCGTTCCAAAACACCGGCGATCGAGGATCCAATCAGAGGACCACTAAGAGGAAGATAGGGTCCTGCTTCTGGCGTAAGGAGTGCCCTCCTCGTGGCTATGGAGATCCTCGTCTGATACTGCTTGCAACACCCCCAGGGTACCTCGGCTTCGTCTCACGGGAATCGGTGGTTTTATGGCCAAGTAGACCGACACGCCGGTAAATCAACCTTCCCTTGATACCATAGAACTCTCGTATGCACATAGTATGGTAGCACAACCAGATGAAGCCAACCTCGGTCCTGGCCACCTCTCGTCGCTCGCTTTGGTCGCTATCAGGCCGATGCGGGTGGGGGTGTTCTTCGATGGTATATTGCCCTGCCACGCTCTGGGTACGAAGACGGAATGCTACTCACGTCTGAATCAGCCGATACGAGGATACATCACTCCATTTCATCGAGCATTGCGCTTCTCCTGAGTGCACTTGTTTGTGTTGGGCAGCACGTGGCGTGGCCACGTGCCATGTGGCCGCCAGAATGGAACGCCATGTCGGGATCTGCATTGCCTGCTGGCCTGTGAGTCCCATGTATACCTAGTTTCATATCTTAGCCTAGAAGCCGACACGCTTCTGCGTCCCGAGGCTGCGTGGTTGTGTGCGTGCGTGTGTGCGTGTGTGCGTGTGTGCGTGTGTGCGTGTTATCTGCTGAATAGAGGTACGTGGAGCACCGGGGAAATTTGAACGACTAATAGACTGGATCCGGGGAGGAATACAAGAATAGAATACCCTGAAAACGTGCTTGGAGTGGAAACCTCCAATAGTATGGGTATTTGTGCGTATAAGCCAAAAGCCCAGTTCGAGGGGGGAGATAATAGCTACATTGTACATAGTTCTGAACATACGAGCATCAATCAGATGCTGCCGGCATAGCGACCCTGAGCGGCCACTATTCCCCATTCATCCTAATGGGCAGGCTTTGGGAGAAAGTACTCAGCCGTGGACGAGTCCAACGACGTACATTCAGCACGGATATAAATAGACACATGTCGCGAGCCCTTCCTGTCAGCTTTCGCGTTCGCACTTGGGGGTCCCCGGAGACTGCATGAGAACCAGATTACGATCATCCCACCTTGCATGACGATGCCACACGATTCGTCACACCTTTCCGATCTCCCAGCATCCACAAGTACAGATTAAGCCCACGAGGTGAGCTTTGCTTGTTGGTCCAGATCTATTACGATACAGTATGTAGTTGTAAAATAGTGGTCAGGGAGAACCAGGTCTATGTTCTCAATGAACCTAAGTTGCTTTATTACTATTTACATATTTAGTTCCGGATTTGGACACTTCACAGCTTGTAAACACATACATACATAGCACATTGTAGAACACAAGCAGATATACATATACAATTTATCCCTTCTCCAGCCTCCCGAGAAAATGCCAAACTTCATGGGGAACATTAACAAACTCGGTCTCTAACTACGGGTCGCTCAATATGATATCGGTGTATGGGATCATCTTATGACCACCCACCAGCTGTATAGTGTAGGTACGTATGTATCCATAAAAAGTAGGTATCCTCAATCCTCGATGACTAAAGGCTGCAATTTATTCTCTTACGAACGAGTAATTCTCCCAGGGAGTCGGGATGTGATACAAGCTTCAGCAAACTTGGACATGGTGCCATATGCTACATACTTAACTACGGAGGGTAGGCAAGATCCGAGGGGCCAACCCCAATGATATCGATTTGGAGATATCCCCTCTCTTACTACTTAGTACATGTGGACTCGTGATCGCCGGAAGCACATAGCTCCAATAGTGCTGCCACTTACAATAGAACGACGTATCGTACCTACAGATATCTCTGTCGAGCTAAGTTGCTGGTACGGTGTTGGAGCATAATCTATGCACTCATCCCCCTTTCATGTCCACGCATCATACACGTCTATCTATATACGCATTTTGCTCTTCTTATATAAGACGACCTCGACTAGGTAGATGGAGGCGAGATATAAAGACGGGATACTCGATGCCCAAGCCCCTAGGCGAAGGGGATACCCGCTGTAGTAGTCTGAGGCTCGCCGAATAATACTTCAAGCGAAGTGCTAACCAGAAAGACTGTGTCTCCGCAGAGCCACCGAACCCAGACAGTTTACGACCTACTTGCTTCGTCCGAAAGAACTGAATCGCAGCCACGCAGGTAGCCAAGTCCCGGCACCTGGGCCTAAAGCTCAGCTCAGGAATGACGAACCGGACGAGAGTGATTCCCCTTCCTTCCTACTGACATGTACTTACTTAGCTGCCATGATTTCTGCGTACCTCTCCATCTGTCTCACAAGGTGATCTTCGAACATAACCCCGACCGAGTATCCCCTCGACGGCATTAGAGCATCTCAGGATAAATCTTCATAGCATGTCCAACGCCCCCTTAACCCAAACCCACCCAACTCACCACGGAGACATCTATAATGAGTCTATGTTGCCTTGAACGCATATTGAAACGGACAAAGATGCCTAAAGACACATAACCTAACTAGCTAGGTACTCCTACCTCAATCTGTACCCAAACCTAGCATCCTCTCCACCAGACATAAACAAGTACTGGGAGGGGGGGGGGGAACCAAGACGCAAAGCCTAGTCACTCAACCTTTCCGCCCACGAAATAGTGTTGGTATGTGTTCTCGTAACCGTGCCACCTGGAGATGCGATATCTCGGGCTCGACTAAGGTGCTGTCTCGAACATTGCCTTGGGGAGCCCATTTTGAACTCTAGCCCAGCTTGCCCCTGGACATCGCACCATTGCAAGGGGGAACCATAACCCGGATAGATTTCTGACACATCGTAGACAAGCGAGTTAGCAAGATAGATAGGTCGTCCTGTTTTGGGACGATTTTTGGCATTCGTATGACATGGCTATATGGTACAGGCAGTAAAGAGGGGCCACCGCGACGCCTGTTCCGCTGCTCTTCTCCTTCCGCCGTCTCCTTCCGCCTCTTATTTCAAAAGCTGGAATTCAGCACATCCTGCACCTGCCACGACGAGCGAAACAGCAAGACGCGAAAGGTCTAGGAACGGACCTAGCAGTATGTGCCAATAATCATAGAAAGCCGCAGTGTGACTCTCTCACTCTCTCTCTCCCTCTCATCCCCACACAGTCGAGCATCGATCCATCCTTCTCCCCTTATCCACTATGATATTCTTTTTGTATCTTTGGAAAGAACATAGAGATGCCTCCACTCCATCTACCGTGAGGAGACCGGGGGTTGTCAGTAAAGGCAAAAACAGGAAATAAACAGACGCGCAGAAATAGAATTTTTCGACAGAAAGACCAGTTACTATGAACACGCTCCTCGGGTGCGAGAACACATCGTAATCCGTATATCAATAAGGTGAGAATTGGGAAACCAGTTCACAAAGGGAGAAGTGGCGAGCGTCCGCCGCAGGCCACACCTCGCCTGGAGATCGTATATTCGACTGGTAGGACAATACTCCATGGGGTTGCGGTTGCGCCCATGGGTGCGCGCGCAAAATAGAAGATTTAATAATCGCTAACAGCCTCAACTGGCCGTTCTGAGTCAACAAGTAAGGATCGGGCGCAAGACATGGTATTAGGATGTTGACGGTTCGAGGCATAACTTGAAAATATATCTTCCCTCTTCTCTCGAACGGTGTCGACGCACCGTATTAGAAAATGTCGAGTACAATGCTAGCCAGGGTCAAAGGGGAAAAGGGGTGTTGTGGTGTCGTCGTGTCTACATCGATTCTAGATCAGAGCTCGAAACGCGGACCAGGGTGGGCATTAGTTCGGAACATCCCCCAGCTGAAGCTACATTATAGCACATTACGCCCCAGGTCGTGATAGAGGCAGGATTAGTACGCCCAGATTTTGAGCTATAGCCAGTTAACAGGACTGATCACGAGTGGATACCGAGTTATTAGATCATCTGTCATGACTTACCACAGAGTCCCAAGAACCAGTACACAAGCTGATACCGTCGTTGCTAACTCCAAGACAGCTGACACGGTTTTCGTGGCCCACGAGCGAGCCGACCTTCTCCCCTCTTGTAATATCCCATACCTAAGCAAGACCAGATCAGCATATGAATTCGTGTAGCTTAGGAGATTTTGATTCAATACCTTGCATTCAAAGTCATCATAGCCAGCAAATAGAAGTCGGCCTGACACAGACGTGGCAACGGATGTAATACCGCACAGGATAGACTCGGACTATATTACATCGTCAGTGACGCGGACGCGTGAGAAGTCATGTGAGGATTGGGAAGCCTACTCCGTAAAGGTTGAGCTCTCTGTCAGCGCGGATATCAAAGAGCCTGCAGGTCGCGTCGTCGGAACCAGTGACAAATGAATGGCCATCGGGGAAAAACTGAATGGCGTTAATGTCGGATTCGTGTCCGGCGAAGGTCTGGACGGCTTTGCCGGCACGAATGTCCCACAACTTGGCAAAGGCGTCGCAGGCACCGGAGATGAACGTGTTTTGATTTGTCGGGTTCAAGCTAATGCTCATGACATCGCCGAGGTGGTCGGCAAACTCCATAACCTTGGTGCCGGTCTCAATGTCCCACTTCATGCAGGTCATATCGCCCGACGAGGTGAGGATACTCCGGTCATTGATGAAGCGGCAGCACGATAGATAGCCAGCGTGACCAGATAGTTCACGGGCGACGCGAGTAGGCCCGTCTCGATTTTGGTTGAGATTGTAGATGGAGCAGATATTATCCAGGCCACCGCAGGCGACATAATTACCGCTCGGAGCGTAGGCGCAGGTCATGACCCAGGAAGAGCGCAGTGGTATGGCATGTACTTTGTTCGTGGTGTAGGCGTCCCAAATAATCAACTTGCCGTCTTGCGAGGCAGAAACGAGATGTCTCCGATCGGTGGACCAATGCATAGCGTAGATCTTGGCTAGATGGCCCTTGAGCGTCTTCTTTGTCTTCATCAGCTGATTCCTCGGGATGGCCTCGTGAGATTGCTGCGACACAGCGCGGACTAATCGGCGATCCAGGGACATGGTTAGCAACAGCGCAGACGGCGACAAGGTGTCGAGGAGATAAACAGAGACGGCGAGGACGAGACTTACGCGTGGTGTCAGCCAACTCATCCTTTTTCCGCTTGATCCTGTCTTTCAGCGCCTCAGCCTCGCGTCGCGCTTGTTGGATGCGCGACTGCATAGCCTCGGGCGACACATCGTTCGGCCGTTGCGAGTCCATGGTTGGCCGCGTTCAGACGAGACGTGCGTGTGTTGTGTCGGAGAGAAGGAAGGAGGACGAAGAGGCGGGAGAAGCGCGGGTGGCAGCGTCGAAGGAGCAAGCGGCCGGGGACGACAACAACAGGAGACAATGGGCGAGATGGAGGAGACGTGGGAGCGACGACAATTGAGAGTCCGAGTCGAGTATGGAGTGCGAAGTGTGGAGCGTGGAGCGTGGACAGGACACCAAGGCTCGGGCTTCGAAAAAGGAGGGAGAGAATAGGTGTGAGGTTGGCAATCAGTCGGGGTTTACGAGCGGTTAGGAGGTTTTGGCCTGGCGAGGAATGAATGAATGGATGCAGGTGGATGGGGGATGGGGATGCAAGCTCTAGGGAGTCCAGGGGTGGTAGTGGTCGTCGTAGTACCTTAACCTCGCAGTTTGTAGGTACTGTAGGTACCTAGTAGTGGTGGTGATGATGGCGGTGGTGGGCTCCTGCTTCTCTGCGCAGAATTCTACGGGTTGTTGGTTGCGGGTTGCTGGTTGCTACATGTACCGAGTGTACAACTCGCGCTTCTCAGTTTCTCGAGCACAGTGCTGCGGTTGTAGCCTACTCCACTATTTACCTATCCCTACTTAAGTAGGTAAGGTAATTTATACCATACTACCTATGTAGGTATGTACCCATACTAGTCTAGCGTGGACGTGTGATGGTGGGCGAGTGATGGCCAGGTGTCAGGGTAAATAAATAAAAATAGGTACCTAGTTAAGCTGGCCGACTGGTGGTTTTGGCTTGTTGACTGGCTGGCCGGGCTTTTTGAGAGGCCACCAAGCAACTAGAGTATAAACCCGGGACGAGATGCTGGAAAACACGCTAGCTAAGCCAAACGAGGAGATTGCATTGCCTAATCGAGCTCTGTCTCCCACCACTTGCGAGGTACCCGCTCTCCCTATCGCTCAGGATTGAATAAGGAGCCAGCGTACCTACCAATCGCATTTGGCTGTGGCTGGGGACATCTATGAAATTCTGCACAGAAACAGACAACGTGGAAGGCTCCTTATTGTTGATGGTATATATATCTCTTCGTTTCAGGGTTGTCATTATAGCTAATCAGAAGCTACTGTATGGGTATGCATTGTTATACATACCTCCTACATTGGGAATTGTCATAATTTGGTTGACAAAATTCCTCCGTCACCGAGGAATTGCGGAACTAAATGAGTTGCGCCGATTTCGAGGTACACATCACATGCCCCAAATAGCCAAGTGCTAAGTACCTACCTATGAAAGTGTAAGTGCAGCCGTTAGCGGATTTTAGCAGTGGACAACCTGGTCTCTGCTCAGGTCCACCAACACAAACGGTCAACCTTAGCACCTCGTTGAAAGGTGAGGCATGGCGTGCCCGCAGTGCTATTCTGCACTGTGGAGAGAGCTGTTGCTATGTGTGTTAACACAAACAAGATAATAGGCGTTTATTGGGATATTAGGACTTGTAAAACAACAGGTCTAACACACCCAAAGCTTCCATAGCAGCCTTACAACTAAGCCAGACTCAGTATATACTCTCTGGTATTTAGTGCAGAATCTAATGTCATTGTGGGCTAAAAAACATATGGGATCTATCCTACATATATGTGGATCTAGTAAGTATTACCTGGTATTATTGTAGGTATATATTAAGCCTGTCTATGTTGGTCTAAGTGGCGATTTAGTGTAGAGATATTCCCCCCACCTTATATTGCGCTTCTAAACTGTCGACCGAGGTAACATCTCAACTCCAATATATCTATGTCATGCACTCAATATAGGTAATTATTTACTGAGGCACATTTCTAGCATTGTCTTAATTATCTACTGTGCAAGCATGTCCTTGTGAACCTTAACCCCTCAACCCACAACAAGAGGTGTATCGGTGTGTCGGTCAGTATATAATATTGCATATCTAGGTACCTGTTATTAGTGTAAAAAACTACAGATATAAAGTTGGGGTAGGTAGGTATGTATGTAATATTCACACATATAACAGCAACTTATACCAAACATTTCTATTGCACTTTTAAATTCTTGTATTACCTTATTATTTATTGCTCAATGGCACACACTAGGTATAGAGCCATGCCTGTTGTGTCTTGTTTTCTGTCTTGCGTCATGTGCTATCATCAACGGTTAAATTTCCAGATCTCCACTAAGTATGTATGTAGTGTACAGGAGTAGGTACCTCCTTAGGTAGCGTACATCTTCCCCCCGGTACAGACCGTACATGGGCAAATAAATACCTAGAGCAGGCTAGTAGTGGACGAAATTTGGAGGGTCGATAGTTCCCCTGACATGCATACCCCCTCTGACCAATCCTGTCTCATTTCTCTTCAGCGGTTCAATCTCCGCTGGCTGCAATTTCGCATACACTACCTACCCAGACCCCTGTCCCACAGCCCTGTCTGTGCGTCTGTCTGTCTTGATCTGTCTATAGTACCTATCTTGAGGACATACCTCTTGCTTCGCATACAAATACCATAGCGTACCTAATCATTACTCCAGAATAGATCATATAATGTGCCTGGGTATGTACACACATAATTAGAGTACAGATAGGTAGTAGGTAGTTATCTCTTAATCCAACATTTTCTTCTATGGATTCGAGTATAGCAGGTAGTCTAAGTATTTAGGTATTCTTTGGGGTAATTATTGATTGTGTTGATATTAGCCCTCTACCTGCTTCTACCTAGTGTAAGTACCTGTCAGGTAAGTACCTACTGTGCAGTACTGGTACATATGTAGGATAGGGTGTAGTCACCACACCAGTCTCTATGTACTGCCTTGGAAATGATCCGAGGTTATCATCAGCCATCCCGACAGCTCGGTCCTAGATACTAAACGGCGAAGATCGCATCAGATCCGAAGCTAGACCACAGACTATAGCTTGAACTGCAACTGGTTCAGCTTACACAGGTGTTGTATGTATACTAGGTAGACAGACCGGATTTATCCTACATCATACCAACCACGGTCTTTTTTGCTATGCACATACATGGCAAGACAAGGGGCAGGATGAAAAACAAGAATAGGTAATGGACATATCTACAACAGCACAGCATCGTACTTGGTATGAGTAAGTACCTGAGGTACCTACAGGCCAATGCAGAAAAGATGTGTTGATTGGACCTCCTAAGTACCTATCAGAGAGCCAATCGTTTCACAGCACCATCCATCCTTGGGCAATGCAGGGACTCCTCCCCTACGCTTCTAGAAAGCTTCCGGAAGTAGACATTCGGTCCCTTTGAGGTTCGCAATACATGGGCCTACGAGTTGACAACCGCAACGATAATAATACAACAGGAAGAAGATACGACACAAAGTGCCACAAGGAGTATAACGCGACATCACCGCGTCGTCGCGAAAGCATGGGTCACAACCCGGCGCTGCTGGACTTCAGGTCCATGCCCAAAATTGAGGTAATGGAGGGGTGGATAGATAGATAGATACCCATAGATGTGATACTATCCCGCTTGTCCTCTGCTGACCGTGTCCTTCTTATACCTAGTTACACGCTCATCTTTCTGGAAGCATCAGCAGGCAATGCCTCCACGAAATATGGAGGGACAAGAAGGCAGCTGGCAAGACGGACCTCGAGGATCCCTTGGTCGTCATGCATGACCATGATTTGGAGTCGTAAGGCGAAAACCCCGTCGCTGTTTTATTTCGTAGCTTCCTACGACGGACAAGAACTGAGTCGGCTAACTGGGCTAGCTTCTTCCCTCTCTTCTCGTCTTACATTTACCGACTTGTAGATGATGCCGATTCGTTACATTATTCGACCATGTTGGTCATCGAGCACTTTGCCAATGGTACGTCATGTTGCCAAGAGTCCTCCATGTTTCCATTCTGTTCGGCGGACAAGTTTTGGGGGGGGAGGGGGGGGTCGAAGTCTTTGCTAGCGGTATCCGTACATGCATGTATTTCGTAAACCCACCAGGCATTCTGGCTCGAGGCAGTACATACTAGCTAATTTTCGGGTTCGCACAGACGGAGTCGTGTATCTTGAACTTCGCACGACGCCTAGGGCTTTCCCGAAGGACGGCCTGGACAAGGCCGCCTACGTCAACCATGTCCTGACGGCCATAGACGCAGCGCAACGACGATTTCCATCTATTCAAGTTCGCCTCATCCTCTCGATAGGTTAGCATTATGTCTATCGCCGTCCCCTTTCAACGTGTCTTGAGATCGAGAATGGCTTAAACGGAGATTTGATCTTTCGTTCGGTTACTCTTGCATACTCCTGCAAACGTGTTATTATGCCGGGTGGCTATTAACCCCTGATATTCGACTAGACCGTCGCAACACTCTCGTCGAGGCAAACGAGGTCGTCGCGCTCGCCACGCACTTCGGCTCTCGCGGTGTCGTCGCCGTCGATCTCTGTGGCGACCCTTCTAAGGGGGATGTCTCGCTGTTCACGCCTGCCTTTGAGGCAGCAAGGGCACAGGGGCTCAAGATCACCGTCCACTTTGCCGAGGCCGAATGTAGCGCTAGCGAGGCCGAGCTCGAGACTATCCTACGCTGGGTGCCCGATCGCCTTGGTCATGTCAGTAAGTAAGCCCACGATCTACTCCCTTCCTGATCATTTGGAAGAGTAGCAAGTTTCTTTCCGGACTAGGATGATGCCTTCGAGAGCTTTTCATGTTTCCCTAACTACTGACCTCGAATGTCTCAGTTCACGTCCCGGAGCATGTGAAGAAACAAATCGCAGCGTGCTCTGGCATCGGGCTCGAACTGTGTCTCAGCTGCAATGTTCAGCTTAAAATGATAGTTGGCAGTTTTGACGCTCACCATTTCGGCGAGTGGTGGCAAGTTGATGGCCCGGTGGTTGTACCTTGCGTAAGAAGTCCCAATCGTCCCTGAGTTATCAACAAAATATAGACGAGGAGAGGAACGCACATGCACATAGGCAGGGGTAGGGAGAGGGACAGAGACCTATGCTAATTAAGTAACGCCCATTTTCCAGACCGACGACGTGGGCGTATTCGGCAGTTCCGTATCCAATGAATGGTCCCTAATACAGCAGCATTTCCACCTTGAGAAGGAAGCCATCTTGGGTCTAGCGAGGAAAGGGATCGATGTCATTTTTGGCGGCGATGTGCAGAAGGCTCGATTACGGGAGATCATGTGGTAAAGAGGTACTAGGACGTGGACGTGCTGTAGACAAGGAATCACCGGGCACGCATGATTGGAGTGAATCGACCATGAATCGCTATTTCCTGTTTATCATTCCCTGAATCTATGGTATGGAGGGCACATCACATATAATCAACCAGATATGCACTCTGCGCTACGCTGATTTTTGTTTTGTGGGATCATGAATCGCCGAGAAATGTATTGATCCATCGTGCGCGCTCATGTTCGCGTCTTTGCATGTTAGTCGTGGTTGGCCGCCCACGTCTGGAACCATGCGAGGGATTCAGGATTCGCTACGCTTGCGTTGGTCTTGATGTTGATGCCGGATAGAATCTGCTTGACAGCGACCTCGATCCTATCTTCGTGTCAGACTCTCTTTAATCAGAGAGAAATAATCCAGTGTTCGGCGCAACTCGCCTTAGCAACTATCTACAGGTTCACTTACTTCTTTCCATTACCTGTCCGGGGGATGCCGCCACCGGCCTTTTCGATAATAGCTGGCACGTGTCTCGGGCTTAACTCGGTTCGAATTGTCTAGTTCTGAAGTCAGAGCACTGTAACCTCCAGGCATGTGAAGGGCGTTGCAGCCTCGATATGATAGATTGGTGTGAATAGCGTATAGACATGTCCGGATTCACGAGAAGAGTTTCTACCCTCGAATATGTGTTAAAGAGGGGGTGTGAGCACTAGAATCATACCTGTTGAATCTTTAAGCGTAGTTCGTTGCTGAAGTTGTGGCCATCACACATCAGAACAAATAGACAGACGGTCTCGTCGCGGTCCATCTCTCGCCTTCGACCCACGCATACGGCGTCCTCGACCTCGCCGCCAAAGAACTTGGTCAGCACGTTGTAGATCTCCGCACTACCGAAGCGGACCCCTGATGGTTTTAAGACACCGTCGCTCCGGCCGAGCATCGTCAAGCCCCCCGTGCGAACGTCGATTCGTACGAAATCCCCGTGATGCCAGACGTTAGCGAAGCGCTCGAAATAGCTGGCTCGGTACTTGTCCTCCCCGTTGGGGCCCCAGAATGTTAATGGCTGACATGGAAATGGCTTGGTACACACTACTGTAATTCGAATTCTGTTAGTCCTAGCGTGGGTACTCTCAATTTCATACTTTGTTCGCAGAGATGGGGCGATGGTGAGTCCATAGCATGAAGCAAGTAGTGGAGAAGCAGAGTGCTAGTAGGACCGAGACCAAGGGGGGAGGGTAATTGAGAGGAATATACGAAGTAGGTACGAGGTCAAGGCATCACTCGACTTACGCTCGCCATCTTCACCCGGGGTTAGTTCGCCGCTGATAGGATCAACTACATCAATGGCCATGCCGAGGCCAGCGCACTGAATTTCGCCTACGTATACAGGCAGCACTACCAACACACAGGGTTAGCAATCGCCAATTTGGGTGTAATCTGTGAGCGTTTCGAAACTGCGAGAAGTTTCCAAGACATGCTTTTGGTCCGAAAGAAAGCGTTTACACTTTAAAAGTCCCCAAAAATACGAAGGAAATGGTTCTGGGAATTACTAACGTGGGTTGGGAGCGCCAAATAAAGAGATGATGTCCGTCCCGCCAGTAATCGAACCTAGATTAATATGAGGCGGAAATGCCTTATAGACGAAGGAGAAGGTTGACGGGGGTAGAGGCGATGCTGTTGAATAGATGGCCTGGAGATGAGAAAGATCAAGAGATGCTGAAGGGTAAATATGGTTGGCCTCTAGCGTCGTCAGATATGTGGCCGAGGTGCCAAAGTGCGTGACCTTGAGCGAAGAGAGCAGTCGGGGAAGTGAAAGATACCCATGCGGTTTGAATGGGGAACCGGAGTAGAGGACAAGTGTGGAGGCACATGCTAGTGCCGAAACGGTCCAATGCCACATCATCCATGAGGTCGTTGTATAGTACAGCAAACGAGATGTTGAATCCATTGAGCAGTGGAGGATATGCTCTTTCTTGTGCTGTATTAAGGTGCCTAGTGCCGTGTGCACGATGGCCTTGGGAAGGCCTGTCGTGCCCGAGGAATAAAGTACATAGAGCGGGTGAGCGGGTGGGAGCTGCTCGAACCTCAGGGGTTCGTGGATAGGGCTGCTATAAGGGAATCAGTCTTTGCGTATAGTTTTCACGGCCTCGTTCTTGCTGCTTGACGGCGTACCTGCTTAAGAAGTTCTCATATTCGGCCACCACGACGGAGTTTGTGGATTTTAGATCCTGTAGTCGTAATTCGGCCTCCGGGATGTTCTTTATCAACACTACGAGCTCGAGGGTTTTCAACTCCTTGGCAATCTGTGCTGCTTTGTCCATGCTAGACCATGGCTTGCCGTTGTACTACAACACTTGGGGTCAGTACTTTGTGATTTCGAGTGTGATCGGGAAGGTTTCGAAGCCGTTGGACGTTTCCAAACTATGAATCTGGCTTGAAAAGAAGCCTTTCTGCCCTAAACGCAGCCGGAACAGGAAGAATACGACTGCAGGAATTACTCACTATGGTCCCGTTATCGGCAAACAATACCTTGGGCTCAATCTGTACAAGTCGGTCCAGTACAGCGCTGACGCCATTGTCCGGGCTGATGCCGGTCCAAATGGCACCAAGGGCGGCAGCGGCCAGCATGGCTACCAAGGCCTCGACATGATTTGAAACAAACCCGGCGACGACATCTCTCGGCTTCACGCCCGTGGCCCGCAGGGCATTCGAACATTGACGCACTGCCTCACGCAATTGGGCCCAGGTTGCCGTTCGAACCTCACCGTCGACCTCGGTGGCGGTGATGACTGCAGGAGAAGACTCACTGACATGCGCATTCTCGGGGAACAGCAGGTTCTCGGCAAAGTTTAACAGCGCCCCAGCAAAGAAATCCGGACGAGGGAAGATGGGTGCATCCGAAGGTAGGACCTGCGGGCGTCAGCGCGTCCCGGACATAGACGAATCAAACCCAGCCATAACAGTGGTGAGGTCCGTGGTTACTCGGAAGCATAGATTCGTCAATTCGTTGACTCGTTGACTCATGAACTCATCCATTCATTCACTCGTACCTGGAAATAAGACCTCGAGGCCCTAATACCACAAAAGTGCCAAACCTCGCCCCAAAATTCCGACGGGTTTTGGGTTGACCATTTATACAGACCCGGGTAGTCGTCAATGTCAAGCCGGTGCTTGTTTCTCACATGGCTGAGAAATGCAAACATGGGGGTTGAGTGAGGATCGGGATGTCGCCACAGCTCCGTGGGTGTGCCGTCGATGGTCATTTTGGGCTACCAATTCTTGGAGAACCTCTCCTTCTCCTTGTTACAAAAATACCCAGGTAGTGAGCAAAATTCGACGACGGCTGGTCGAGGAGACTGAAAGAGAGGCAAGCAGGAGGCTGATTGAAACTTGGCGATACCGAATGACAATACGAGTTCGAATACCGAAGGCCTTAGGTAGCCGATGGATAGGAGGAGTTCAAGTTCCTCCGATGGTGGCCGAGGCTGCAGACTTAGTCACACACTCGTTGCAGCGTTTGCCGTTGCATGCTTACGTGGAGGCAACTAATCGTGAATTTTGAGCGGTTGAGAGGCTCGAGAACAGACGTCATCAGAGCGCTATAATTCGGGTTTTCCGATTATTACATATATATACGACTTATTTATTGCCATGCCGAGCTAGAGCCAAAACAATGTCATGATAAAAGTCAAAGGCAGTTAAAGAACAGGAAGTGCCAATTCGTATTGTTGAAAATACAACAAGATGCTCAATTATATACTAGGCTGTATTGTAGTAGTAGTGCACAAAAAGTTAAGATATCAATACATGCGGAGGGGGGTATGTATAAATGAAGTCAATCGTTGAACTGCCTCACTTGTTCTCCTTATTGTATTCCGGCCCTTAGTAGCTAGCTGTCGTCATCGAAATCTGATGCGACAGCCAGCTAAAGACCTCACGCCTGTATCTCTCGGTAGTGTTCCCTCTAGCTCAGTTGGTAGGATTCAAGAAGTCACACTTATCTTAGGTAAACTACCTAGTAGGCTAGCGCGTGTACATGTATGCGTATGAGTACCATCTTGATTCCGCTTACCTCAATTAAGAACTAAATTGTCAGATAAGGCCCAAAGTACCTAGGTATTCGAGGTAAGTACATAGTACATGTAGTATGGAAAGCCAAAGATAATTCGGTTAGCAACGTACGCTATCCTAACAAGCCGCAGGATAATCAATCTCCATAGCCCAGGATGGCAACAATGCGAAAACCCTTATACCAGGGCTTGAAACTCCGTAAACTCGAGGGACAAAGAACAGAAACTGCAGCGCAACCCTCGCTTGAGCATTGTAAAATTACGATACCCATTTGTGCCCCCTTTGATGGGCCCACTGCAGTTTTTTTCGCCTTCTCGAGCCGAACTCCACGTATGCTGCGCTAGACATCCGACGGCCCCATCTGTGCGGAAGGCCGGAACAGTTCCAAGAACCCGTCAAACCTCCGAGGGTTCCGATCTCCAGCCTAGCTTCCTAAGTGCTATTGTTACCAAGTATGTAATGTATATAGGGTGGTATCTGCTTCTGCCTACACAGTGGACCTGCACCTGTGCAGTACATCATCAGCAATCAAATGAAGTACCTAGGTATGTACCATACTGTACAGTGTGGGAGGGTTTGAAAGGGTTGGTTCCAGAGGAAGTAAGATTAAAGGTGAACATGAAAGCTACTACCTTAGGTTTATGTATCCAATACTTCTCTACATCTGACCAAAGGTGGTGGCCTTTGAGTATTGTAGGAAGACAAATTAGCCGGTGGATACCTAGTAGGTGCTGGAAGCACATGGTGCCTACCTTCATGCATACCTAGTGTGCACCCTACCTAGGTAGGGAGTAAGGTTCAAAGGCAGAGTCCACGGTCCAGTAGGAGGAGTAGTGTCCTGTGGGTACTATGTACCTGTACAATGCAGGTAGGGTCTGGCGGCTTTGTCACACGTTGCTGGCTCTCTTTGCCCCCCCCCCCCCCCCCCCCCCCCCGCTCAAACTGCCTGCCTCATGTACATGGTAGGGAGGGTCTGTATGTAGTTCCTCGAGCTCCTTCAACCTACATCTAGTTGTATGGCGCCTCTTCCTCCTGCACCGTTCCACCCTTCCCTTCCCTTTCCTCTGTTCCTTACCAACAACGCTGTTAATCTACCCTCGAGGCTATCTTGCTCCCGGTATTCCGTCCTCCTGCTGTCCAGCTTCCGGGAAAGGGTTGTCTTCGCAGTGGCGGTTGTCGGTTGTTGGGCCCCTAACTTTGTCGCTTAACCTTGTTGTGCCTCGTCGCCTTCTTTCTAGAGTTCCATCTTGGGTCTAATCTCTCGTCTCCTCCCCTGGGCATTTGTTCCCTACCACGCTCCTTTCCTCTAACACCCTCAACTCCGCGATAGCGAGCCAGCTGCATCCAGTCCAACTCTTAATTGTAATCAGACCAGCCGAGGCTTGAGTGTTCCCTTCCAAGTGATCTCGACGTGCTTCCACCCACACGAACAATCCGACACCGACTGCCAATTAGGCTTCAAACCACCCGGATCGGCTTTGTATGTACTACCTTTCTCATCCTCCCGTCACGCCCTAGTCCCTCGATTGCCGGCCGTTCTACCATTCTCCTAGCATGACTACAATCACGAGATTGAAGGCCTATCGATCAATTGATCAATTTATCACAAAGTGGCTGCTTCGTCTTCCTGACACATTCCATCACTTCCTGATGTCGACCACAAGCATTCAGTCCCGCTAATCAACCCTCCAGTCTCTGCCTCTTCAGCTATACGACGCGTGCGGTTATCACTGCTAGTTTCATAATATCAAATCAGCCTTCCACTAGATCTGCTTCACCAACCTAATAATATATTTTCACTATTGAGAGAAATGCCGCGCAAACTTGCAATTCCCTTCACCGGCTCGAGCACCATGCCCCAGTCAGAACGCACCGCCGAGAGGCGACCCTCTCAATCCAAGGGCAACCGCCTAAGCCAATTCTTCTCTTCGCCCAAGCCCAAGGATCAGCCGTCTGCCCAGCAAGCCCTCATGGCTATGCAGAACAATCCAGTTTCCGTCACTGCCTCGAATCTCGCTCTGCCGAGCATCATGCTATCGTCAGCTACGGTTGGTGAGCCCAACAATGACGAGTCCGCAACTATCTTCCAGTCCAACGATTCGAATGAGCTCTCACTCCAGCGCCGCCGCGATGTTCAATTCGGTCCCCTGATTGACGCCAGTCACCGCTACGTGAGCATGCATCATGGAGAGCCCTTGGCCGCACCCGTCATCGACGAGCCGCCCTATTACTATGTCCTCACAACCTACATTAGTTATCTCCTACTCCTTGCTCTCGGTCATGTGAGAGACTTTTTTGGCAAGCGCTTCAGTAAGAAGCCACTGTACAGGACCTTGAGGGCCTCTAATGGCTACGCGCCTTTAAACGACGATTTCGATAGCTTCTACACAAGACGTTTGAAGCTCCGCATCGATGACGTCTTCGCAAGGACGACAACCGGAGTCCCTGGCCGTTATATCAACCTTCTCGACCGTGTTTCCGACAACTTCAATGAATCTTACAAGTACCTCGGCACCACCACTGAAACATTGAACATGAGCTCTTATAACTACCTAGGTTTTGCCCAGTCTGAAGGTCCCTGTGCAAATGCTGTCGAGGACTGCGTGCAGAAGTATGGCTTGAGTCTTTGTAGCTCCCGTGCTGATGCTGGTACCTCAGAGTTTGTATGCGAGGTTGAAAAAGCGGTGGCCGACTTCGTAGGCAAAGCCGATGCAATGGTGTTTTCCATGGGTTTCGTCACCAATGCAAGCACATTCCCTGCTCTTCTCTCCAAAGGGTGTCTGATCATCTCCGATGAGCTTAATCACGCCTCTATTCGCCTCGGTGCGCGTCTGTCCGGTGCTGTTATTCGCTCGTTCAAGCATAACGATATGACTGATCTCGAGAGGAAATTAAGGGAAGCTATCGCACAGGGTCAACCCCGTACGCATCGCCCGTGGAAGAAGATCATGGTTGCTGTGGAAGGTCTATATTCCATGGAGGGTACTATGGTCGATCTGCCCGGCGTTTTGAACCTGAAGGACACATACAAATTTCATCTATATGTCGATGAGGCGCATAGCATCGGCGCCCTGGGGCCCAGAGGCCGTGGTGTGTGCGACTACTTTGGAATTGACCCTAGCCGCGTGGATATTCTCATGGGCACTTTAACGAAGTCATTTGGTGCCAATGGGGGTTACATCGCTGCTGACAGAGAGATCATTGCCAAGTTGAGGAGCTGCAACGCTGCAACAATGCTCGGAGAGTCCCCCACACCTGCCGTCCTCATGCAGATTTACGCGTCCCTGAAAATTATCACTGGCGACTTGGTTCCCGGAGAGGGTGAGGAACGACTTCAACGCATAGCTTTCAACTCGCGCTATCTTCGTCTCGGCCTTAAGCGATTAGGCATGATTGTGTATGGTCATGACGATTCCCCCATCATCCCTATCGCTCTATATAACCCCGCCAAGATACCTGCCTTTAGCCACGAGATGTTGAAGCGCAAAATTTCGGTTGTGGTGGTAGGCTACCCAGCAACTCCCCTCATTAGTTCACGTGCTCGGTTTTGCGTTTCTTCTGCGCATAACAAGGACGACCTTGACCGACTTCTAGCTGCATGTGATGAAGTGGCGAGTATCCTGCAGCTCAAGTTTTCGACAGGCATTGCAGGCGGACTGAAGCCACTTCCTGATGGCGTGACCCCAGAAACCGAAGCGGCGTGGCGCAAGTCGAATGGGCTCGAACGTGTCTTTGAGCCACCGCGTTGGTCACTCGAGGAGGTTGTTGCCCGAGGTGCCGCAGATGCGAAATTGAGGCTCCGATAGCGGCTGATGTTTGTTCGCTTCGGCAAAACTTGAATTCACGTGCATTAATGGCGTTTGAAGACGGGTTGGGACAGAAACATGATCAAACACGGCGCTCTGGAGTTGTGTGAAACCTCAAGAGGACAAGTGAAGAAGGGTTTCCTGATTTACCAGAGGAGTTCGGGGGTCCCCCCTGGTTCCATTCGCTTGATAGAAAGAACGTGTTCACTTCTTGATCTGGACCGCCCGCGACCCAATAGGGCCGGCGCGGCCGGAGAACCAGTTTTGTGTGCCAATGCCATGAAGAGCTAGGCGTCTCCCTTGTGTTGTCCTACCCTCAAGTTTTGAAACCACTAGCCGAGGCTAATAGTTTTCTTCGCCGTGTCACCAGCGCTAACCTTAACACGCGAGGGAGGAGATTCATTCGGGCCTCCTCGGTGAGCTCTTACACACTCTATGCCAATGGAATTGTACGTAAATTCTCAAGAGAGCCATTCCGTTATGGCAATTATTTAACCTTCGCTTTTGTAACTTGACCTCGTCTGTGTCGTGGGCGAAAAGATAACTGCTATGCTTCAATTAGTGAATGACCCACGAATGAATTTCTTCAGCAGACAACCACTGGTCTATATCCAGGCCATGAATGGAGAATAAAAAACCAATTAAACGCCTTCGTCACAGCTTTGTCGTTGAACCAGTTTGCATAGCTTCTCCCGGGCACATTTAAGCCCATACTATAAGGTATCTACACTATACGGTTGCTGCGAAATGATAATCGAGTGATTGGCAGTTAGGTTTAAGAAAACCGGGTGTTTGATAGATTCGAAGATGGTCTTATTGAAGCCACATGATCATATCTGGGCGATTTCTCAATTAACACCGAAGCCGTTGCAGGAAGAGATAAGTATTCACCGACGTGGTGAGGAGGTAGGCATCAAATAGACATACAAAACGCGGCTCGCTATGATCTACCATAACATTACCGGTATTGTATACTTCAAGCCATGCAATGTTCTGTACACTACCATTATTCTATACTCAAGATCCTTTCGATTTAAACGCGACGAGAAACGCGTGGCTTGAAACACGATCCAAACGTGGATCCCGTAATTTGCTGGCTATGGCTGTGCTTGGCGATCTAAGCCCCCATTTCGCAAGACTGGGACGCGAACTACCAGACGGCAGAACGTCGGTATAAAAAGGTAGAGAATGAATTTATATTTGCCAAGGTATTGCAGCTATCAGAACTTCGGTTATACCAGGATTGCTGTTGGGGAAAGGGTCACGGTGACGGCCTCATGGGACATGGATCAATCGATGAACAAACACTAGCTACCAATTGTAGCCGTACGCGGGTCACTTAACCTTGAGGAAGCCGTGGAGTGAACCACCATGAAGATGATCCGACTAACTAGCCAACTTGTGTCTACCTCTAGGAAGCGGGATGCCGGCCGTCCCCTCCTAGGTGACAGATATCTGAATGCAGACCTCACTTCATCCGCATGGATAGGTGCGTGTCTCTCCGGACTGTTTCAGTATCAGAGAACAGGTATCCCCGGCTGGAGGCAATCGTGTGCAATGTCTACTACTGGGACCTCTTGAACGACCCCGAATCCACGAGCGAACATAAATGCGCGACGTAGCAGCTATACTCGAATGCTGTGCCCCAAAAGGGGTCGGAGGAAGCCATAGCCTGTCTTTTACCACTGGATGAGGCGGGAGATGTACGGGTTGCAATGGGTGCGAGGTACGCAAATGGCCAGGTAGATTTCGAAGGTGTAATGGAAAATCTGTCTGCTGTTTATCTCAGATCGGATGTTTTCTTATGGGCCGCGGTTCTATGGGCGGGTTGCTGATTAGTTAGATGGCTAGTAAGTGGTGGGGAAATGAGAGGATTTATGAAAGATGTTTGAGCTGGTAATCAGTAGGAAGAAGCATATATTGTGTGCAGGATTGTGATTTACTCTGAGTAAACTGAGTAAGAGTAAGAGTAAAGAGTAGTACTCACAATCACAACCCTGATTATGTATAACTAGTCTATATCTATAAAAAGTACTTTACCTAACTTTACTCTTTCATAATTATTGTTTCTTTAAAAAATTGTATAGAAATATGCAGCTAATTAACAAATTTAAATAAAATTTAATGTAGTAGGTATGATACTATGCCACGATTATATCATCATGTTAAGAAACCCCCTACACATAGCATGATATTATCTAGGTGCTCATCAGATCACTTTGCAGTTGTTAGACATGCCTAGTGTTTACTGACGCTCCTATCTTGAAAATGGCACTGGGAATCAAGATTCTGAAAACTAACACACAAATTTGGGCTCAATGTGCAGGCAGTTTGTAGGTACTGTTGCGTACTTGGTTCAGTGGGACTTGCCTTGGGCACTGAAAAACAGCAATGAAGACGTAATGCTGGGTCTTATTTGGATCTGATTTCGACTATGCAACATTACCGCCAAAAGCAAGTGGACGTTTCAAAACGTCTTCTCGACTGCATGCTCACTCGCAAGTAGAATTTTGTGTTCGCTCTCATCTTGCTCTTTTCCTTTCTTTCCTCTCTTCATCCGCCCACATAAAGCCGTAGAGCCAATATAATAGCTATGCAAATCTCCCAATTCCTTCTCCTCCATTTCGAGGCTACCCTTGTTGGCGACAACATCGCTTTACATCTCGAGTAGATTGCCCAGTCGCGGTTTCGACCAGGTTAACAACCCTATGAAAACCGTTGGTGGAAAGCAGACTACCTGTACGTTCCGACACAACTCCTCCTTTGACACTTGATCTGACTGGAGATTGAAGAACACAAGGGTATCTCTGCCCCAAAGCGTGATGGTACTTGAGAGGAAAGTGTTGGAAGGGGCCATGGACTTGCACACATGTTGGAGGCATGGAAGATTT
This sequence comes from Ustulina deusta, assembly GCA_023159155.1. Lineage (NCBI taxonomy): Eukaryota > Fungi > Ascomycota > Sordariomycetes > Xylariales > Xylariaceae > Ustulina > Ustulina deusta. The sequence goes on along the minus strand of JAJNNX010000081.1, from coordinate 14,439 downwards.
GGAGACATCCAACAGAGAGGGATAGAATCGGATAAATTCCCTGCACTGTTTACTTACTTATTATGGCAATTTCTTCAATGCACGCAGACTACTGCTCGTTGTGCTTGCTTTCTTCTTCCTCTTTAGATGATTGAGCACTAGAGTTGTCATTCTTGCCCCATTTAAGGAGGCTATCTGTATTAAAGCCTTGTGTGCCACAAGAACGGTCCAAGTTCATCACTGGGCTGTAGGAGCTAAATCCTCCTCAATGCCTGATTTTCCTGTTATCTTTCAATGTCAGGTGGAGGCACAGCATTGATTTTCAATATTAGATCCTTCCTTTAGGCTTGGATTAAATAACAAATTTCTCTTGTACTTCAAGCCAGGGTTATGATTTACCCAAAGTGAAATAGGTAAAAATAGAAGTAATTTGGTTTAAAAAAATCATGAGTGAAAATAATTTACGAACCCCCTCCCCCTCCCCCCTGAATTAAAATAAACAACTCTGTGTACTTGATTAAAAAGTATCTTTTAGTACTGCTGTCCCGCAGATTAAGTTATCAGGACAAAAAGCCCCAGGCATGACAATTCCGATGCAAGGTTGGTTGGTAGGTAGCTGTCACCTGTTAGACTACGGTTACCTACCTACCCACCTAATTACAGCCAGCTAACCATTCGAAGCACCAGCATACTTAATAATGCCTTGCTTTCTATTTCCCGGAGCCACATTATCCCGCTTAGGATGTTGTGGAAATCAACAAACCTCCGGCAGCTATTAATCAAGTCTTGTTAATCAGAGTCCTAGGTCAGGTAAATTAGGTCCAAAATAAGTCAAGTTAAGTCTTGGCGAAATAAATCCCTCTCTAGGTATGTGAGAGAAGAAAAGGAATATCGGTAAATTAACAGACAGATTTCTCTGGTATTTCTAGAAACATAGCAACCTTGTAGCTTTAAAAATACCTGCGGCATATGTTAAATATTTATTATCATAGTCTTCTATGTAATGGAAGCTTATCTACTTCCCCGGGTACTAGGTCGGTAGTATATATATATATATATATACCAGTGTAAAGCGACTATACTGCTGACATGAGTTTAGTTTAAATGGCGATTTCATCGCTGGCTCGTCACTTAGCTAGCTAGGTAGGTAGGTAATAGATATATAGCACATGCAAGAAACAAATCAGCCGACTCGAACTACGACAAGGTACTTAGCTACTCACGTCCGCACCTAATTAATCCCACAGAATAGATGGATGGATGACATGACACATGCGTGCCCTGTATTGCCTTGCCATGGCCGTAGCCGTAGCCCTGGCCCATTAGGTCTAAAAAAGGCTTCGTAGAGCAAGCAGTTCGTCATCAAAGTATAATTAGTGAAAGTCGTCACCAAACCTTGAATATGACCGTGAAAAGCCTAGAATGGGTGATAAGCCTCGAATAAGGTTGCTAACATGACCGAGGAGTAAACCAATTTCTGTAGGCATTTGGTTGGTTCTTTGGAAGAAACGAAAGGGCTGGATAGGTCTGGCAGGTAGGCAGGTCGAGTTAGGAGAGGCAAGGTAAAAGAGAAGAGTATTTAGCTATAATTAGTGATAGTGCCAGCCAGCTCTTTCTGTAGGTAACTGATTCCAATTTCGGATATGTTGAAACCAAAACCCGTATACCTGGAGGCTTGCTTCCTTGCGCAGCTCTTTTCAGAGAAAAAAAAAAGGGGGGGGGGGGAGGGGGTTTGTGTGCAAAAGAAAAAAGTCTATGGCATTCATGCTTTCAAGGCTATCTGTCTGTGGTATCTACTACCTGAGCTCTAGTCCAGGGTTATATACTCAGGAACAGAGTAGGTTAATTGAGAAGTCTTTGTATAGCCGGACCAATGCGGGTTTGCAATCAACCTACCTCACAAGCAGCTGAGGATTCTAGGGCGAAGGATAAGGAAGCTGAAGCGATGACAAAGGGATTATGGCCGATAATTCGAAATCTAAATAAAGACAACCTTAACAGTCTGTTTATCAATCAATTAATCAGACGACAGGTAGGTATCGGCGCGACGTCTAGCGGACGGTGTCGTAACCATCGATATTATATTAGCGGTAGCGGCATTGCCCCGTCCGCAGTGAATCCTTAGTAGTTTCGGAGAGGATCGGATCGGCGGTAATATAGCCGCTCTTAAATTCGGCATGCGCGCCTCGACGAGAGAAAGTATTCACCCCACGCTACCTACCCCTGTGCGTCGGCATATCGGTCAGAGGGTAGAGCGAGCGCAATCCACGCCGTGCCTCTGGCGGCTATTTCGGGATAGGTAGGTAGGTAGGTAGGTAGGTAGGTAGGACCTAATGTACGTCCGCTTCTACTAACGAAAGGAATTATCTGCTTGCTCGGTTTCCATCATAAATAAATAAGGTGGGCTCGCCGGACCGGACAGGACAAGACAGCATTTAAGGGCGTAAATTACCTACCTATGAACGTTATCTCACCTCGAAATGCCCGTTATCGGGACACACGGCAATCCCAGGGAATAAAGGTGGTAAAGGCCTGATTGAGGTACGCAGGACCGACTTGTAAGAGTCCTATTAGGGATTGCGATGTCCGGCTTCCAAGTCTTTCGTTAGGGAGTGTATAAGGATGACTCGGGGCTGTTATCGGTGTGGCGGCTGGGAAGATGAGGAATGACGGCTTGATATATGCCGGCCTGGTCGGACCGGGTGTCCTAGACTAATGATTGTCAGCCGGCGTTGGTGGTATAGATGCCGTCATATATACTCAACCTAGCCTTTGTTGGTCCATCGATAAGTCCAAGCTTTGCTGAAATACTATTCTCATTCAAGTAATTGAGTAAGTAAGTAAGCAAGGGCTAGAGTTAGATTCTTGGTAGTATATCGTCGAGACGGACGGGCGGCGGAAGTGGTGTGTAATACGATTCGTATGTCAGGCGGAGCCCATCCTAGGACCATATTGCAGGCTCGAGCTAGCTAACTGCCGTGCTGGACACGGATTGCATAGTCTTGTCATAATCTAATTCAGTTTTGTAGATAATTGCCCACTGATGGCGTGTCGGCCCGGGCCGTATTAGCCCTGCTTTGTGCATAACGCTTCTGTCGATAAAAAGAGAGATTCGTTTCACGCGCCAACGTATTCATTGGCGACGATGCCGGGCCCAGCTGGCGATGTATTAGTGACATGAATCTCTAGTCTAGTAATTAGTATATTCGAATCGATGAATTCCAGGGCGTAAGCATACAAAGGCGTTCTAAGATGGTGGCCCTGCGTGACCCCGCGCCAACAATAATAGCGACCTGGGGACAAGCTCTGAAAGGGGGCAGTGGTCCACGTAGTTGAGGCGCCAACTATCCAGAGTGCTCTGATGCTCTCGGCTGGCAGCGCATTCTGGGCACTCGCTTTACGCCCGCCCCTAAGGAACGATGGTCGTTTTGGACTGTTGGGATTTGGTAGGAGGGCTACCTCGGCTCTTGGATGGCGGTCACTATGTAGCTTAAAGACATATGTGTATACCCGCTCTGGGGGCGTGGCGTAAGATGTTTAATTATTCGGGAGCTAAAAGATGGCTGTCCTGGTTGAGATGTCTGTCAGTACCTAAGTTAGTAGCTTTTCCAATCGAGCCTTGACTGACTACCTACCTATTTCTATATGCCACAAAGGCGAGCAAGGGCGTAAGGATAGTAGAGATCTTTTATCGGTAGCTCGCAGGATAGGTCTGCAAAGCCAAGTAAAATGGTTTGAGACTGGAAATGAGCATCCTAGATGGACGTTATAAACCACCTAGGCCGAGTTATAGTCAGTCAGTCTTGAGAAAAAGGGATCACCGCTATGTACTAAGCCAATTGTTAATAAGGTCAACAGGAGCTTACTAGATTGCTTTAATGAACCGGGTGAGGAAGTCATAATAGGTAAGACATGTTGGTAAACATTATAGTAAAGATTGTGGTGAAGATGATGGTGTGAAGCCGACAAAGGCTTGCTAAATCACCCGTGATGAGCCTGCTGGTTGACTTATCTAGGTTAGGCACTTACTTGTTGTGGGTTGACATATATAGGTGGGTGTATAAAAGGCCATGAAGGCCACATTAGTCAAAACTTCCGACCTAGGAGATAAACTTTCGGACTTGGCATTTAGGGTCATAAATCAATTAAATTTATATAAACATTATTATATAAAGCAATAACCCATAACACAAGCTCGCTTCGCATACAAGCTCGTTTCGTATTTTTTTGTTTATACTTTTACATATAATTTCTTAGTAAAACTACTTACTCTACCTTTTTTTAACTTTTTTAGTTTAGTAGCTATACTAAAATAAAAGATATGTTTAGGTTTATAATTACATAATAAACCTAAAAATAATTTCTTTAATTTTATAGCTATTTTATTTATAGCGCTATATAAAAATACGCTAAAATAATCTCTGTAATTTATTTAAAGTGAAATATTTCTAAAAAAAAAAATATCTTTAGATTTATTATTTAATTATAAACTTAAATATATATTTTATTTTATTATAGCCCTATAATTCAAAAATTTATAAAAAATAAACAAAATATTTCTTTAAGGAATTTATATATAAAAATATATAAATAAAGTATAAAATAAGCTTAGATATAAAGTAAGCTTTTATTATAAATTAAATAAATTAAATTCATATAAATATTCTTATATAAAATAATAAAGTAATTAAATCTAATAAATTATTTAAACTATTTATATATTTATTAAGTTGTAGTTTTATTAAAATAATCATATAATTAGTTATTAATTTAAAATACTATATAAAAATACTTAATATTTATATTACGAACTAATAAAACAAAAGACTTATTAGAAAAACCGAGCGCAAAACATATAAAAAAGCCGTTAGTATATAACTAATAAAAAAAGTATTAAAAGCTTAAAATTATATAATAAATTACTAAATTATTAATAAATATATAAATAGTGTGTACTAGTCCTGGTATGCCTGGCATGACAGTCTAGAATCTTTGTAGGTCTTACTAAGACTATATTAACTATTATAATAATTATGCTTAAAAAAATAAAATCTATTATAACAAATTATTATATTTTAAATAAACTTAATTAATTATTAATATTAAATAAATTTTAAAAAATTAGCTTTAATATAAATATAAAAGTTGTTTAATTAATTATAAATATATATTATTTAATTTAAAAAAATAATAAATAATTTAGATATTAAATAAATATAATTAATAAACTAAAATAATATAAATTAATATAACTAATAAAATTTAATAAAACTTTAAAATAACTTAAAAGATTTAAAATATAAGTTAAAACATATATTTAATATTAAAATTTTTTTTTTATAAAACTATAAAAATTAAATTAAAATAATAATATAAAAATAATATTTAAAAATATATTAAAGTTTAAAATAATATTTATAAATATATATAAAAACTTAAAAAATAATAATAAACTAAACAGAAATTAATAATAATATAACAAAAAAAACAATATATAAATATATAGCTAAGTTTAAAAAAGTTTTAATATAAACATTATAAATAAATATTAATATAATAATAATAATATTTAATAATAAACAAATTTTTTTTAAATAAATTATATAAAAACAAAAAACTTAATAATTTAAGAAATTATATTATTTAAGCTATTAAAATTAATAATTAACTTTATAAAAAATAATAATGAAAAAAACAATAAAATATATTTTATTTAGCAAATATAAAAAAGCAATAAATATAAAAATCTATAGTTATAAAAATAGATTATATTTAAAACTATAATAAGCTATAAAAAAATGAAAATATAAAAAAACAAAACAAACTAAAGCTATAATAATAATAATATTATAAATTAATATAATATAATTAAAAAATAACAAAAATTAATAGAATTTATTCTATAATATAATAAATATGTTTTAAATAAAATATATAAGCAATATTTTTATATATAATAATTAATAAGATTTATAAAATAATAAAAATATATTTAAACTATTTATATATATAAAAGTCTTAAGTAGCTATAAAATAAAAATATATATAATATAATAATATAATAGCAGGTTTATTAAAAAGATCTATTATAAATAAACCTATAAATAAATGGACTAAAAGTTATAACCTATATTAATATAGAAATAATAGAATTTGTTTATTTTATTTTAGTAGCAAAAAATAAATAAAAATAAAACAATATAAATATTAATATAATATAAATAAAAACTATAATATATACCTAGATTATAATAATTATAAAAATAATAGATATTTAAACAAAAATATATATTATTCAGATTATTTAAATATAATGTAATTATAAAAATTAAAAATTAAAAAATATATTTATTATAAGAATAAATATAAATATAATATTTATAACTAAAAAAATATAACTAGCATAAAATTATTATAAATAAATAATAAGTTACCTAAAATTTAAATTTTAAAAAATTAGCTAAAAAATAATAAATATTTAAAACAATTTAAAAATTATATTAATAAAAAATATAATTATTAATTAATAAATAAATTATTAAATAATATAGTATTTAAATTAATTTAAAAACATATTATAAAACTAAAAACTAAAAAAAAAAAAAAAACTCTATAATATAAATTATATTATATTATAAATAAAGCTAGATTATTAAATATAAAAAATCTTAAATAAATTATAAAAGTTAAATAATATAATTTTAATAAAAACTAAAACAAATATATAAAAAAATTTTAAAAACAATAATAAAACTTATTATAAAAAGTTATTAGTATAATAATATTATAAAAAAGCAAAAAAAAACTCTTAGTACTAAAGAAAAAATTATATATATATAGTATAGTTTTACAAATATATTATATAATTTATTAATATTATGTTTATATAAAAATAAAATCAAAAATATATAGTTTTTAAAATAAATTAAATAAAAAAGATTAAATAAAGTATATTTTGAAAAAATATTAAATAATTAATACTAATTTATTATAATTTTTAAATTTTTATTATATTTAAATAAGATTTATATTAATTTTTAAAATATATATTAAAAAATTTAATAGTAATAAAATGTATTAATAATATATATTAATATTATGCTATAAAAATTATAAATATTATAAAAGATTTATAATATATATTATTAATAAAAAAACAAAAAATAATATTTAAGAAATAAAAACTAATAATTATTAATAAAAAAACTATAAAATATCTTTTTAATATTTTAAAATATAAAAATAAACTTATGCTTAATATTATAAAAATATTATAATATAATATAATATAATATTAAAAATACTTTAGTTATAAATATATAATTTTAAAATAAACTAAAAAATAAACTAATTTTAATAAAATATATTAAAAAAAAATTTAAATGCAAAAAAAGTTTTTTTTTTAAGTAAATTTAAAAAAATAAAGTTAGTAATATATATATTTATTAAAATTTTTAAAGTAGAATTTCATATTAAAATATTAAACAAATATAAAAAATTTAGCAATTTATTTTTAAAAAAAATATAATATAAAAATAAGATTATTAAAATATAAATAATAAAATTAAAAATTTTTTGTTATATTATATAAATAAAAAATAAGGTTTAAAATATTATATAAGTTATTTAAATATTTTATATAAATTGAATAATTTATTTATAATAATTTATTTTAATAATATATCTTATAAGCTTGTTTTACACATAAGCTTGTTTTGTACTTTCTTAGTAGTATTTTTACTCTAATTTTTATAGCAAAGCTACTTATTCTATATTTATATAACTTATTTAATGTAAGTTGTACGGACTAATAGTTAAGATTTTTTGAATTCTAACTAAATAAAGAATCTAAAAATGATTTCTCTGATTTTATAGCTATTTTATTTATAGTATTATAAAAAGTATGCTAAAATAATCTTTATAAAACCCCTGCAACTTTTTAAACATATTTATATTTATAAATAAAATAGGTATAAAAATAAAGAAACTAGTCTTAAATTCTTTATTTAGTTAGGATTCCAAAAGTCCAAACTATTAGTCTATACAACTTATATTAACCAAGTTATTTAAAAAAGAATATATAAAAAAGTATGCTAAGAAAGTGCGAAACAAGCTTATGAGATGCGTTAATATTTTAATTTATTTAAAAATATTTTAAAAAATATATTAAATTATTAGTATACCTAAAAAAAAGTAAATTTTATAAATAATAAATAGATTGTTTTAAAAAAGAATAATATTATTAAAAAATATATAAATCTAAAAAGTAAAAATTTTAGTAATAAAAAATTAATTAATATTTAAATTAATAAATAATATAAAAGTATTTATAAAATTTATAAATTATATTTAAAGTTTTATTAAAGATTTTAAAAAAATTCAAATATTTTTTATAAACTTAAAAAAAAAATTCAGATATTTTAATAAAAAAAAATATATATATATTTAATAAAATAAAAAAACTAGTAATTAATAATCTAGTAATAAAATTATTAAATTTAAACAAAAATGTTAAAATTAAAATTAATATATATAATAATATAATAAATAGTCACTTTAATTAATATAATAAAAATAAAAAACTAATAATTATAATATAAATATTTTAAAAATAAGAATATTACTTATATAAACTAAAATAATTAATAAAATATGTTTAAATTATAGAAATCCTAATATTTTTATAATATTAAAAATATTAAATAAATAATAAATTAAATAAATAAAAATTTTATATTAAAAAAAAATATATATATATATATATATAATATATTAAATTAATAAAGCAACTATAAATAAAACCAAAAAAAATCTTAAATATTTTTATAATAAAATTAAAATTATATATTAATACTTATAGTAATATAAGCTTTTATTTATTTATTATATATATAAAAAATCTATATATAAAAGTATTACTAATAAAATAATAAAATTAATTATATATAAAAAAATAAAAATAAAAGTTACTAGTTATATTACTAGCTATATAACTAGACCAGTAATATAGCGCTTAAAGCTTTTTTTTAACAAAAAAAAAGTTATTATTATTATTATTATTATTATTACTTATATTTTTTTGCTAGTTTTATATAAAGTAGTAAGCAATATAATCTTGCTACTTATAATTTTTATAATAGTTATTAAAATAGTTAAATAGTTATATATAAATGAAAAAAAGCTTTATTAATTTATTAATCTAGGTTTTATTATAGATCTTTTTAGCTTTGCAACTATAATAAAAGTGGCTTACTAAAATATACAAAAGAAATCACAAAGCAATAATATAAAAAAGCTTTATAAAAAACAAAGTTTGATTTTATTACTATTTAAAAGTTTAATATTATAAAGGTTAGAGCTCTTTACTGCTTTAGAAGCAACTATTATATTATTTAAAAAAATAGTAAAACTGTTGGAATAACTGGCATTGGTTACAACTATATCGTGCATCTGCGTATTGCGCGGGTAAACGGATGTCTTTGTATGGAGATTATCGGCTGTAGGGATTTTTTTTTTTTTTTATTGTTTTAGCTCGTACGCTAGCAGAATTCTTTTTTTAAAAGGAATTCTATTTTGTACGAAGCATTTTTTTTTTTTTTTTTTTTAGTACAAGATTTAGATATAATACAATATAGTATATTTTATTAATATATGTTTATTTGTTTTTATATATAATATTATATATAGCTTATTTAATACTAATTAGTAATTACTAAAGCATTTTTAACCTAACTACAAAAGTACTATAGATTAGCAAAAATAAAAATAAAGCTAAGCTTTTTATAAACAAAAAAAACTTTATATTATATTTTATTTTTTTATTATATAATAATTATTTTTTTTAATTAGTTAATATATATTGTTTAAAAATAAAGCAAATATAACTTTTTTTTTTAAACTAATAAAATATTTGTTTGTTATATAAAAAAAAAAAGATTTATTTTTTTATTATATAATATAACTTTTTTTTTTGGACTAACAAAATATTATATAAAAAAAAAAAAATAGTATATAATTGTGCTACTTTTAATTATATCGTTATATAATAGCTAAACAAACTTTTTAATTTTTTTTCCCCCTTATTTTACTATAACACAAAAAGTACTAAACATTTTAGTAAAATTTACTAAGTCACGCTTGAATTTTATATATAAAAAACTTACCGAAAATATTAGTATTAATATAAAGACTATACAAAACTATATTAACTTTAATTTTTAAAGCAAAAACTTTAACAAATCTTATATAAATAAAATTATAATAAATATATAGTTTGTTTACTAATTTATTAAATACTAAAACATAAAAAAGTCTAAACAGCTATTCTAAAAAGCGTTCGAAAAAGATTTTAAAAAATAAATAGCAGATTATTTTTATACGATCTACTAAAATATATGTGTAAAGTTTATAATAATAGTTAAAAAAAAAAACATATAAAAGCTAGTTAAAAAAAATATAGCTTATAAATAACTTACTATAATTATATAAAGCAAATTTAAAATTATTAAATCTTTAGGATTTCCAACCTAAACAGCCCAAATACCTATTATACAACAACTATTAATCTTTTTTATACCTAGTTAACAATTCCAAGCTACTTTTTAAAAAACCTTTTAGCTTACTTTAACCTTTTAACCTATTATATAAACAAAACTAAAGCCAAAAATCAAATAACTAGAACTTATATAGCCTAAACTAATACCTATCCAGAATATACAATTCTAACCCTATAAAAACTAGAACTTTAAGCATATATAACTAACTATAAAAACCTAGCATATATTAGAAATAATATATAACTATACGTTAAAAATAAGCCATAAACCAAACTTCTAACTAGTATATAAATACCTTATAGTTTATAACCTTCCTTAGACCTCTATACTATAAATATACCTTTATATAATACTAAAACCTATATTAAATAGCCCTTTTTTAGATTTACTCCCTATAAAGAACATATAAAATAAACTACTCTTGTCCGAAAAATATACTACTTTTTTAAAAATATAAAAAAAAAAAAAAAACTATATAAGCTATCTATACAACCTACTTTATAACAAGGCATACTTATTTATAAATATTTATTAATAGTTCAAAATAACAAAAAACTAATACTATACTATATTCCTAAATATTTTAAAAAACTTTATAAAAAAATATTATATATACTATATTAAACCAAAAAAAATATAATATAAGATCTATTATATAATAAATAGTTATTTTAATAATAATATAAACTATAACTAGTACTAAGCTAACTAAACTTTGATTACGTTTATATAAATAAATAAAAAAAACCTAGAATTAGTACCGTACGAAATACTAAAACTTATAATTAACAAACTTACAAAAGTATAGCAAGCATTCAGTATAAACTACTAAAAAGAAATCTAACTAGGCATAATTATTATATAAACATATTAAAAAGTACTTAAACTAGCTATAGCACTTATATTTTAGAAACTAACATACAAAAGTTTTTTTTCTAACTTTTGAGCATATATTCGGGTAACAACAGACAATATACCAAAACATTTTATATAAAAAAATAATAATATTTATTTTACTAATAAGAGATATAACTAAAGTTATTATATAAAAGGCTACTAATTTAGATTTTTTAGATTATTAAGCAAGCTAAATATATAATAAAACTACTTAAAAAACTAGAACTTTAGAAATAACTATATAAACAAAAATGCTTTATATACTAAAAAAAAAAATATTAATTAATAAAATATACTTTCTAAAAACAAACTTATATAAAAAGCTAATATTTTAACTTATACAAAATAATATATAATATTAAACTTATACTTAAAAAGTTTTTAATATATTTAATAAAGTATAAAAAGCATTTAAAATTAAATAAAAGCAACAAAAATATAAATAAAAAATTTAAAAGCTAATCTATTTAATTTTTAATAAATAATATATTTATATACTATATAACTAAAAAAAATATTTAGAACTATAAAACAAACATTCTATCTAACTAGTTTATTTTAAATAACTAGTATTATATAAAATACTAAAGCGAACTATAAAATATAAGCGCTTCAAACTACTTAATAGTAAAAAAAATATAACTAAAGGCCTATATTAGATTATATCTTTATATAAAAGTTAATTAAACACTAAAAACTATATATATTAGGTTTAGTAATAGCAATACAATCTTAGCTATAAATACTATACAAATAAAAAATACCCTTAGTATAACAATATACTATATTTTAAATAGCCCAATACTATTCCTATTTTCTTTAAAGAATACCGATTGCTTATAAACATACTTTAATAATATAAAAAATATTATTATATAAAAAAATAGTAAGACTATTTTTATTATATATAAATAAAAATACTTATTTTTTAATATTGGACTATATAAAGCTGGTATATTTTTTATAAAAATAGAACTATAACGGCTTTACTACCGATTTAGACACCTTTATATAAAAAGATTATATAAAATGCTTAGTTGTACAAGGCATAATATTAACTATTTAATTTTAAAAAAGATCTAGAAGTTCTGCTATTATTGCTAGTTATATAAACAAGCACTCCAACGTTTTAAGTTTTTAATTAAAAATAATTATAATTTTAACTACAAAATAATAATTAATACTATATAAATAAATAATAAATAGGTCCTTTATATAATTAATGTTGCTATATTATTCTAAGCAGTAATATTTTTTAAATTAATATTTATATAAAATACTTAAAAAATATTATATAAATATTAGATTAATATATATTAAAAACCCCTTAATAATATTATATATAACCTAAGTATAAACTTTTTGTTTAAAAAGTTTTAGAACTAAGCTAAAATTATAAGCTTTTAATGTTACGCAATACTTATTAAAGCATATTAAGCAATAAGCAAAATCAAAAAGGTATATAGCTTATTCCGCTATATATATAACATATTAAAAACTAAAATTAGTTATTGTATAAAAAACAAATTAATTTTATAAATAATAATTAAAGCTTTAAATAATACTGCTAGGCCAAATAGCTTTATATTAACCCTTCTAGTCTTTAGAGCATACTCTAAAGTTAACCAGAACTTACCTCTTTTGCCTAATATTATACAAAAAGCAAAAGCTATAAAAAAGGCTATAAAAATATTATATAAAAAAAAAACAAAAGTTAAAATCAACCGTACAATTAACTAGTGCAACAAACTAGTTTTATATAATATATTATTACTTTTTTTCTAAAACAAAGTTTTAGTATAGCAAGAAAAAAAAAGTTAGAACGGACTATATAAAATAAAATCTATTAAAAAATTAAATATAATTATTAATTTAATAAATAGCCCAATATAGTTCAAATAGACCTAAATTAAGCCTTACTACTATACAACCAAAAAAATACTTTTAAACAATTAAAACAAAAAAGCAAAAAATATATAATTTTTCTAAAAGCCTAATATATAAAAAAAACAGAAATACCCCTAAAAAGCTATATAATTTTTTACAACTTTTATATAATAAATTAGCTAGCTATTCTTAACTCCTAAAAAGGAACAAAGCTATACTTTAGCTATTAAATTGCACAAAAATAGTATAATTAATATTCCCGGCGGACCGTTCAAAAAATCAAACGCTACAAAAATTAACAATCTTATTACATAAAGCATATTTTAATTTATAAAATATAACCTAGCTAAACATAACAATACTTAGATTTTTAAGTTTTAGCTTATATAAAAAATAAATAAAAAAACAACTAAACTATATAAAAAGTTCTAACTTATTATATAAAGCTATAACAATAAAAACAAAAAAATAGTTTTTACTTAATTGCTTACGATCTAGCAAATAAACTAGCAATTATTTTTTATATTAGGCCTTTTTTTAATCTATAACTTTAATACTTTAAGCAAGCTCCAAAATATTATATAAGTATATATATAATTAAAAAACAAACTAGCTAAAAAAATCATTGTATAACTACTATTTAAACTAAAATTAAAATATTTTAATAAAACAATTCTTTGGATTATATAATTACTATATAGATTTATAAAATTAAAGCTATACTAGTTCAAAACGTACTACTAGTACTACTACAAAAAACTAAAAATAATTATTTTTATATATAATTTATATTTTTTGTTTATAAAAAATCTGTTATATAACTTTAGTATTACTAGCTTATAGATAGACAATACGTTTAGTTTTATAACTTTAGGCTTTTTAGAAAAAAAAAAACATAAATTCTAATAAGCTAAGTTTTATACAAAACTAAAAGAAATACTTTAGCAAGACTACTTTATAAAGTTTAATAGTAAACAAATTATGCTATTGTCCAAAAAGAAAATTATTTTAACTTAAAAGGGCTAAACAAACTAATTAAACTTAGTTAACCTTTATATAGCTAACTTTACTTAGTAATATATTTTATAATAAGCAAAATAAAATATATATTAGTATATTT